>JAOEGT010001024.1:0-11475 GCA_025447795.1 Speoplatyrhinus poulsoni
GTTATTAAGATATATTGATTATAGTGTAAATGTAAGACTTTTTTTTTTTTTTTGAAAACAGGGAAAAATTATTTTTGGTAAATCAATAATATGTTGATTAAAACAAAATTCGAACAACCAAGCAAAATATTTTTATATGTCTTACTTTTTTTATTTTATATTGAGTATAATGATATTATTTCTAAATCAATAAAGCCATTATTAATTTAAAACAAAAATTGAACAAAACCATCTCTTTTCTGAATAGTTTGCCTATAGGTTTGATGTTTATGTGACTAATATTTAAAAAGTTATTTAAGATATAGTGATTATAATGCATTTGTATTGATTGATTGATTAATGGTAAATCGATCAAGATGATATTAACCAAAAAACGCTTGAATAACTAAGCCATCATTTTTTAGAATAATTTGTATTCGGAAAATGTTTCTCTTCCCATTAATAAAATGTTTAAACGCCTGCTGACATTTCCTTATTTGTCCTGTTCACTCTTTTACTACGGCCCCTAAATATGTAAGGGAGCCTGTACGGAGGAACGAATGTGAATGTCTGTTGAATTTCCAATATGAAAATAATTTCACCTCAGTCGCGTTGAGTAAATATTATGTTGTAATGACATGATCATTCACTCCATGCACTCCAGTTTTCCTTCATATAGCCTAAATCTATGTGGTGATCAAACAACGACGTTAGTAGTTGTAGAGGATATCCTACAGTACCTCTGAGGACCCCCTAGGGGTCCAGGACTCCCTATGAAGACCTGTATTAGAACATTTGTAATCGTCAACAATTTGACATTTTAATTGTTTTTGATTATTCGTATCAAATATGAACATCCATTTTTTTTTACTGCAACTTCACTGCTACAGGCTATATCATCAACTGATATTGACAGTCAATTATGTACCAGACAATAAATCCTCTGCAAGCTAACTTGCAGTATGCTGAAAAATTTTTAATTCTTTATTAAAATGTGTAATTATCCTACCTTAAACAAAACATGTTTGAAGAAAAGTTGGATATGTAAATTCTAGTGTAATATGTTTTGCAAAACAAGATAAGTGGCTGTGATAATTGCCTTAAACAGCCAAATCAGAGTGGGATACCTGGAACCATTCCTTAAATTTGTGACTCAGGTGTTCAGTTCTCACTTGAGTTAATGAGCCCAGCTACAAAGCAAAGAGAACCAGGAAGCAGGTCGTCAGGTCATCACATAACTGTGAATTTCCAGTCCAACCACAAGATGGCAAAAAAGTCTAACAAAAACTAAATTTAACATTGAATAAAAATACAATTACGGTAGACCTAAGATAATGTAGTTAAAGGCATTAAAGGCAGGGTCAGTCATTCTTACTAACTTCGAGCTCAAATCAAAACAGTATCACTCCGCGGTCCTCCACAGCGGTGTCTCACACGTCGAAAAGCACTGTGAAGCAAAGTGAATTAGCTTACATTTTGCTTGCAATAGCTGACTATACCTTTAAATTCAAGTTTTATACACAATACAAATGTTCTAAAGACAGGCTTATACCAGAATTGAGAATCAGTCATAAAAAGGCTTTATGAAAATTATCGACGAGGGATGCAATTAACATAATGTGAGAATACACCCCTCAGCCATATGGCCACCTGCCTAATATTGTGTAGCCCCCCTGCCGCCAAAACAGCCCTGACCCGTCGAGACATCGTCCACTAGACCTCTGAAGGTGTGCTGTGGTATATGGCACCAATACTTAAGCAGCAACTCCTTAAATTGCGAGGTGGGGCATCCATATATCAGACATGTTTGTCCAGCACATCCCACAGATGCTCGATTGGATTGAGATCTGGGGAATTTGGAGGCCAAGTCAACATCTTGAACTCGTTGTGTTCCTCAAACCATTCCTGAACAATCTTTGCTTTGTGGCCGGGAGCATTATCCTGTTGAAAGAGGCCGAGGCCATCAGGGAATACCGTATCCATGAAAGGGTGTACGTGGTCTGCAACAATGTTTAGGTAGGTTGTACGTGTCAAAGTAACATCCACATGAATGGCAGGACCCAAGGTCACCAGCAGAACATAGCCCAGAGCATCACACTTTGCATTCTTCCCATAGTGCATCCTGGTGCCATGTGTTCTCCAGGTAAGCGACGCACATGGCCACCGTCACCTTCAGCTCCATCTAGCTGCCGCTGCGACTATTGAGCCAGGCCCTAGTGCCGACGTTTTCGAGATGCTCTGACCCAGAAGTCTTCAATTGGGTCCACATTTTGGCCCATTGTTCCTGCTTATAATCGAACACATCACCGTTGAGGATGAAATGTTCACTTTGCTGCCTAAAAACCCACGGACAGATTCCACATTATATTCACTTCACGTCGTTATGGCTAATATTTGGCTACATTATCTAGTTACATTGTTAGGCCTGCCTCAACATATTTAAACTTAAAATTTTCTAGGGATTTCACAAACCGTGTCTAATAGGGAGGTCAGCGTCCATTTAAAAAAAAAAATCCTTTCGACGATGTAACGCATAGGACGAAGTCCAGCCTAAATGTCTTCCACTAAATAGTCTACTTATCTGCATGCCTTTTTGAGGCGAGTAGCATGTTAACGTTACAATCTACTAATTTTCTTTAGGTCGAGATACAATGTAGCCCACTTCTGCTACGTTGCATTTTGGTGAGGTTTTGATGAAACGCAAGGGGGGCTTTTGACATAAATTTTAATGGCATTTTAATTAGTGGCAAATTAACACATTTTAAAGTCTTCAAAACAAACCGATTTGCAATTACAGAAAAGCAAGTGGCATCTTGTTATCTCCTAGTTACAGAAACTCCAGCTTGCTGTAGTTATGGGACAGCAATGTAGTAATAACTGCTGAAGGAAGAAAGTAAGTTATAACAGCAATTCCTGACAATTGCACATTAAATGGATTGTATAGCCATGTTGATATCAAGGTCTACTCATGGGTCTATATATAGTAACTTTTTACCTTTCACACTACAGGTTATGTATGCCTGTTTCAAAGCCTTACTTTAAAAATGTAAATCAATCCAATCCACACAAGTAAAATTAACCAATGTAGAGTCTGGAAGCGCCAGAACAATTACTGAAAATCATTTTTATTTTTCAAAAAAAGCTTTACAGCATCAAGGTTTCTCCTGTAAAGCCAGCAGACATGTAAAATACAACCCTTAACAATACATTAGAATCAAAAAGGTACCAAAAAGTACAGTAAAAATTACACTTCCATTTCTGGAAATGTGCAGGAAAAGAAAGAAAACAATATATAAACTAAAACGACAGGATAAAACAAAACAAAAAAAAAACACTTGGAAAAGTTACATTTTATTCTGATGGTTTCTGTACAAATGGTCTTCTGTCATAAAATGGAGAGGTTGAGTCCAGCATGTGCCTGCTATGCTGCTGTATCTCCACTCCTCACACTGGATCACTTGAGCCCTGAAAGTTAAGATTAAAACGAAAATTATAGTTAAAATGGAAAAAGCCTTCACTTTAGAAACCACACAACGACCATCTTCCTTAGCAAAGAGTGAAACAGCCGGACAAGACATGTATTTGGATTTTTAGAAACCAACATTCAAAAGGAAATTCTGGAGCACATTTAGTTTGCAGAATCACTGAACTCGTTTAGTCAGTTAGGGTTAGAAAGCCAGAGCAGGAGGATTAGATTGTCTGGGGCAGCATGACGTCAGATCAGTGTAGGGTTTGTTTTTTGGTAGAAAAGGCAGAAGCTGAGCAGTCTTTGTGTAAAAGGGATGATTCAGTCATTGACAGTCCTCACATGGACTCATTTCAGTCCACCTGCAAGCATTGCATAGCGCCATTTGGTTGCTACTGTCAGTAAATTATATAGCCTGCATATTTTAACAAGTGCATAAACTAATATAAATGTGCGTAGTTCAGATACAAGCTAGACCATTTCTTTGGTCTTATCCCTGTAGACTTGCAAAGAACAAATGGTAACCATTAAGATAACAGAATGATGCAGTTATGCTAGCATTGAAAGAAGTCCAGGGTGAGTAACAGATGCTGAACCATCCCTTTAATGTGAAGATGCTGAGCAATAGTAAAGCAGATGGTCTCCCATCTCCCGGACAAGCAAAACCTATGGGCATCTAATCCACAGCCACAAATTCGTGGCGGCTATTGTTTCACTTTACAAACCTCCAATCAAATCTAGATAATGTGATAAATGTACACATTTTTTTAAATAAATTTAGCAGGGGGGTTTAAAGGCCATTTCCCCCAATAAATCCTGGAATTAAAATAGAACCCAGCCCCTTTATCCTTTTAAAACGTTCCACTAACTTCTAAATGACATGCGTGTAGCATGAGCATGTAGTCTACTAAAAAAAAAAAATAAATAAAAAAATAAAAATAGACAAACGGTTACAATCTACCTGCTTTTTTGCAGAATGGTACAACGTGTATCGAAAGCTTCTGGCAGATCTAAAAAGCTTCCACCGGCAACGTGACAAATTAATCTTGTGGCACAAAGTATATAGTGACTGTTTTTTTATTCAAGTGAAACCATAATATCAAAAAACAGCCATATTTTTAATGTAAAGAGTTGTGAATTCCGACAAAGTATATAAATATTGTAATTTGTTGCAATTAGTTTTCAAAGCACGTCTTCTGGAAAATATTAAGGCAGCATGAATTACTACAAATAAATACAATTTAAAACGATCCCAAGGTGGCCACTTCATTCACTGGCTGTGCATCGTAAGTGGCCAAAACATGAAATGTGATGCCACAGGCAACACAAACCGCGACAATGTGTTCTCTTGTACCGAACTGTTATTGAAAAGTGAGCCCAGGCCATACTACAAGACTCTACATTATGTGATCATGAGACTGAACACACATTTAATGAGATCTAATGTATTTGAAATAGTCTTTCATCCACACAAAGGTAAAACTACCCTGGACTAAAATCCACAAGAGCATTTGGCCTGATTTCCAAAATGGGTCCAATAGGGGGCTTAAGTTATGTAGTAAAGCTATCGTTTACAAGACAGATCCACTAACGGAACGCCAGCCCAGTGTGCCATGGCAGTAGTAGTCACAAGTTTTGACTATGAAGACATAGCATACCTTGCACTACATTGTGATCAGTATGGCTTGTAGCTAGTCTGGTGGCCTCCCCGTCTTGGAGATTTCCCATAGCTGGCATTGCCCTGGTCTGCGGGGACAGAGAGAGAGAGGCCACTGAGTGCAGAGACAAGTCAAAACAGTCGGGCAGCTTTTCCCAGTCAGGTCGGCCACAGCTTCACAGTCAGCGAGTTTGCTCAGTCAGTCAGGGGGACGTTTGCGTGGAAATACCAGGGATGCACCAATACAGCACTCCACCCACTCTACATTGGCACTGAAAGAACCCAACGGATGTTTGATACCGAAGACAGGAGCTAGGCTATCCTCTCCTGCCCTCAGTAGTTCATCCATTTTCAGAGTAATTTATGTGAAGGAAGTTATTTTACCATTGACCTACGCTGCAAGTGCTAACATTTGTACATGGCATTGGGTATTCAAAGTGCTACTGCTGCCACACTACCTACCTCTGCCCAATGTCACAACCCAGTAGTGGTGCATCCCTAGCGCATATGTACTTACTGTAATCGTAGCCACCACCGTAGCCATAGTAATTAGAGGTGTAGTCATAGTTGCCGTAGCCGCCGTATCCACTGTAGCCATAACCTTGGTTACTGTAGCTTGGACTCCAGTAGTTACCATAGCCCTGGTTCCAACCCTGGCTTTGTCCTGAGACAGATAATAAGTTTTGGACTTAAAGCTACACTATTGAAGTTCACAGTTAACTGGGTGACAACTACATAGTGGTAACTCAGAAACATGATGCTGGCAGATGGAAAGCATGCGACTAACTAGCCCAGAAAGTTGAATGATCCATTACCGCAAGAGACGCAGAGGGGATAGAGCAAATACAAATTTGATATTTCAATTAAGCTGTAAATGCAACAAATGTTGAATTCTAGCTTAAACTTGACCATTTGCTTGTTAACTAGAACATTTCAGTGTCTGCTCTTGCACGAGACACTAGCACAACTTCAAGACTATGCCACAAAAACAGGAAGCAACAGGAATTGTACCACTAAATATAACCAAGTGGTGTTACTAGAGAACACCTACAGAAATTTTGACGCAAGCGTCAAGGAAATTAAGTATACTACTTCTTACAGATCTTACACGTTTTACCAGCACAAATGTTGGTAAAACGTCTGACATTTCTTAACAAAACACTGGTCAGGAGAGATCTTGACCGGCACCCTCTCCTCACCTCCACGACCCCTTCCCCCTCGACCGCCGCTGTAGCCTCCTCGGCCTCCTCCATACTGCTGTTGCTGGTATACCTCTTTAGGCTGGGCAATCTTCAGCTCACACTGGGAAGAGAGACAAATACTGTAACATATAAGCTAGTGGTGCACAATGTTGGGTAAAATTGTAACTAGTTTAGTGGGACCACGGGTCACATAATGCTGAATAACAGAACACAATTTAATACTGGTGATTACACACAATAGCCATGTTATACATGTTTCCTATATACGTCAACAGATTTTTTTACCTTGCTGCCCTCAACAGTGTGGAACTTTTTCTCCAGACACTTCTTGACGCTAGCTTCGTCTTTGTATGTGATAAAGATGAATCCCCTCCTTTTCTTTGATTTTGGGTCAACAGGAAGCTCTATGGTCTCAATCTTGGAGGTAAAATTTGAATACATTTGATTATTACTGGCCTCAACCAGATGTTTGTCATTTAAGCCAAGATACACACTGGAACTGACGCTATTACACAAATGACCACTGAGTGCGCTAAGCATGTCAATAAAATGTATGAATTAATGGCGCTTTTCCATTGCTGATACCAGCTCGCCTCTACTCGCTTGAGGAGCTTTTCCATTGCATAGTACCAGCTCAACTCGACTTTCTTGCTTTTCCATTGTGCAAAAGTTGGGATAGTACCTGGTACTTTTTCTAGTACCAGCTTTGTCGAGGTTCCAAGCGAGCTGAGGCGATACCAAAATGTGACAACAAAATGTGACGTGACAACAATGCAGACTACAGATTGGACTAGAGCGACTCGTCACATTTGCGCGACATCCTAGGACATCCTACATCAACCGGCGTAAACCCAGCGCGATTCAGTGCAGAGTGGATATTTTGCATCCACAATCTGTTACAGTAAATGTTTTTGGAAAACATGACAACCCGCAAAACACCGTGGTCAGCAGAGGAAGTGCAGACATTCCTCAGTTTGGTAGCCGACGAAAAGATCCAGTGAGAGCTGGATGGAGCTACTCGTAACGAGAAAGTCTACCAGGTAGTTTCTGAGATGGTGGCCGCACATGGCTACCAACGATCATTCCAACAGTGTAGGGAAAAGTTAAAAAAAACATCACTGTGGGCGGGTACATGGTACTATCTGCAATGGAAAAGGACCTGTGCCGAGGCGAGTAGAGTAGAGCTGATACTATTCAATGGAAAAGCTCCCTAAAGAGAGTAGAGGCGAGCTGGGACCAGCAATGGAAAAGCACCATAAGAAACTGCAGCTTCGGGATGCAGACAAATTTGCTTACCTCGCCAAAGGCTCCAAAGTATTCCCTAATGGTGTCTTCGGAAGCCTCGGGGTTCAGGCCCCCAACAAAGATCTTTTTGGCAGCCTCCTTCTTCATTGCCATGGCTCTCTTTGGGTCAATCTGCCTGCCATCCAGCCTGTGTTCCTTTTGCTCTAGAACCTACACGAACAGAACCAATTGCATAAGAGCAATTACTTTTAACATGTACGGTTTATAGCATGAATGCCTCAGCTATATTTCAGTGTTTCCCACATTAATAAGCCCATGGCAGCCCGCCAGTTAATTTCTTCCGCCATAGTTTCATAATGAACCGGTGTTCTTATAATAAAAGATTGTTAAAGCCGTTTGGACACTGCATGTGGATAATTTTAGTAGCTTCATTTCCTCCACTTTGCGTTGCAGTGGTCCTCTGCGCTCAAATAGTTTGAGCCATATTGATCGTGCATGAAGTTACACACAGTTGCCCTGTTTTACAAATCATAAAAGGATACATTGTGTTTTTCGTTACTATAATTCCTCCACCTACCCACACGCAGACAAGTAGCCAGCCGTTGTGAGTTGCGTTAGTCAGTTCGAACACTTTCCCATGTTAGCTTAGCTACCTCATTGTCACTGCTAGCTAAAGCTAACTTTTACCCATCAATATAGTAAGATGTTTTTACCACTAACATTTGTTCTGTCAAGACACTAGCCAAATGGCTACAAAAACCTGCGGATGACAAGCTCGGAAAATAAGAATGCGACTGTGATCCCACCTGTTGGCGTTATTATAGCCTACTGCGCATTTGTGTACAGTTACAGCAAAAACATGTTTTATATAACCATTCAAGCTACTGTATGCAGTTAAATTATTGATAGAATACAAGTTAATGTTTTAAAGTGAATAGTTAAATAACAAAGTGTCTTGTTCAGGTTGTTTTCTCTACATCCAATGTCACATTATGGAGACACTGTAGAATTTCTATCAAGTAGAAATATATACAGTAGCCTATGTGACCATGTCACAATTTTAAGCATACCTATTTTATAGGCTATAGTATTTTTTGAAAAGGCAATCACACACACATTGTCTTCTTTGTTACTCATTAAAACACCATAATAGACTTCAAACAAATTTATTAACCCAATAAAAGTGAATTTTGCCGTAAATAAAATGTCAACTGTGCCCCCACATAAATATTTGAACTTGAGAGACAATGTGTTACTTGAGGAAAAGTAAGCAGAGAGCCTTGCTTTGCCACAGATCATCTAGCCTCTTCAAAACCTTCCTCCAAGAAAGCAACCTTCCTCCAGGAAAGCATTCCCCGGACCCACCTAGAGCCCCCCCCGCTTAGTTTCACTAAATTCTGTGGGAAACACTGTTTAGACCACAACTGTTATTGCAGCATAGATACGCTATACATTTAGCAACTAGCAGTTTGCCATTCAGGATACTCAGCAGAACACTCAACTCACCTTGTCTACACTTGCAGACTCCTTAAAGAGGACAAAGCCAAAACCTCGAGAGCGGCCGGTGTTGGCATCCATCTTAATGGTGCAGTCCGACACCTCACCGAACTTTGAAAAGTAGTCCTTCAGGTCTTTTTTACTTGTGTCCCAACTGAGGCCACCCACAAACATTTTACTGTAACAGAAAAGACAGGGCAGTTTATTAATAGTCACACTGGGCAAAGTACTTCTTGCAATGCCCCACCAAGCTCATTTAATCAAAATAACCAGAATTGTATTCAAAATAACTAGAATTGCATGTCAATATGTATTAGGTACATTATGGAACAAATATTTGTCGTCGAACTAGAGGCTACAGACAAAATGTATAAATCTGTGCTCTAGATTCTGTGCTCTTAATGAACAGTGGACATCACAGGCATTACATTTAGCATTGGGCCATAACAGACTATGCTCACCCTGCATCATCTTCTCCTTTGCTGGCATTGATCTTGCCGCCATCACCTGCTTCACCTACACCTTCTTCGCCTCCAATATCTCCACAGTCCTCCCCACCATCCTCAGGCACCTCCTCTGCTGTCACATACTCCTCCTGCTCAGCTCCATTCTGGTCATCTCCCTCATTGCCGTTCTCCTCTGATGTCTCCATGAACTGG
Source organism: Speoplatyrhinus poulsoni (assembly GCA_025447795.1). Classification (NCBI taxonomy): domain Eukaryota; kingdom Metazoa; phylum Chordata; class Actinopteri; order Percopsiformes; family Amblyopsidae; genus Speoplatyrhinus; species Speoplatyrhinus poulsoni. Next base: position 9,706 of record JAOEGT010001024.1, read on the forward strand.
TTCTCAGCATCTGCCATGATGACTGCTTAAATAAAAGACTAAGAATAGAGTTTCATTGGAACAAATGTATAAAGCTTACATTAGTTAACTTGTTATTTACACATCAGATGTCGTCTTATAATAGAATTTTCGACTAGACAGACAGTGATTTAAGAACGTGTTAATATTAAAAGGCAAAACAGGTTAAGTGTTTTGATCTATGGCTTTTACTGAAGCAAAACATGATACAATATAACGAATTTGTGTACACGTGTGTGTGTGTGTGTATATGTGCATATATATACACACACACACACACACACACACACGCATTCCTAGAACTAAGTAGAAAATTAAGCGAGCTTCCGAACAAACGGGAGATACTATAATCCAGGAACGGATCAAACATTGTCGCTTAATTGTACCGTAATCTAATATTCAAGTTATTACTAGTTTACACTTTAACTACGGTACCAACAAGAGCACTGCATTCAAGTCGACCGCGCTTTGCAGAGCAACATTACCGGTCGTAGAACGCTAAAGGCCCAAAGAGGAAACCGACATAAACGTTAAATACGCAAATAAAAAATGTACGAGCAATCATTCAGCATAACATCGTGATTTAGTTTACAAAATAACTAAAAGAATCTCTCGGAAAATGCAAACAATTAGAGAGCGGGAATTGCATAGCAGTTAGCATCAAACTAAGCCATCACGCATGCGGCCCACTCATCGCCTAGTACCGTAGTTAGTACATGAAGTCGCGTTAGCCTAGCACGGTTCCTAGCTGTTTCTAACACAGAACTATTTCACCGGCAACACTTATCAACAGCTTAGAAGTTATATGAATCATAGCTGTATAACATCCTCAGTGACCTTATAATGTATTCGGTATAAACATAAAGATATTATAAGCTTACTTTTAAGAAATAGCGGAGACGATGACTAGCTTGCCAAAATGGACACTCCAAATTCGCCGCTAACTCGTGGCAAAATATATACCACCGGATGTGACAAAGCTCTGGAAGAGAGACAATGAGAAGGCATGTTATAGGACGATCCACGGTGTGCCCGTAATGAAAATGCTATCCCATTGGTTACCTTCACATATTGAAAAAAAAAACAAATACGTAGTCTCTTCACGTACTTCCTTTCTGACTGCAATATTGTGGTCAGTGTTACTGGCGCCTTGCTTTGCAATATAACTGTTATTTCTCATCTTTACAAAGTAGGCTATATGTTATTGGAATATGTATGAAGAATTCACAACATAGGAATTATATTGGCAAATTAGCTGTTTTTGAATCAGCCAAATCACTCGCGTTATATGCAAATTAATCGCTGAGATTTGACGCAACCAAACCTTAATCACGTGCTTGCATCTAAATAAATTAGAATATTGTGGGAAAGTTTATCTTATTTTAATAATTCAATTGGCAAACAGAAACTCAAATCGTGGATTAATTGCACACAAAGAGAAATAGTTCAATCCTGTATATGTTTAAATCTTGATGATTACATTTTGCAGCTCATGAAACCCCAAATTCAGTATTTATGTATGTCAGAAAAGTTGAATATTTTGAAATAGTGCAATATTGTAGACTCAATGTCCATCCATCCATCAATCCATCTTCTCCCGCTTATCTGGAGTCGGGTCGCGGGGGCAGCAGCTTCAGCAAAGGACCCCAAACTTCCCTTTCCAGAGCAACATCATCAAGCTCTGACTGGGAGATCCCGAGACGTTCCCAGGCCAGTTTGGAGATATAATCTCTCCACCTGGTCCTGGGTCTT
>JAOEGT010001035.1:0-11475 GCA_025447795.1 Speoplatyrhinus poulsoni
CACAGATTCTGAGGGAGCACACTATGGCATCGACTGGATTTCTATATTATCAATAATGTAGTTATCCGATTAATCGGAAAAAATAATCGGTAGATTAATCGACCAAAAAAATTATCGTTTGGTACAGCACTATAGCATAGTAATGTCAACTTGTAGTCATTTTGGCTTCCACGCCATTTTTTGTTGAGAAAACAAATAATTTATAGCAAACTATGATTGAACCTACTATATGTTGAATCAACATTGCACCATCAACGTTAAATCACTCAATCAATGTTGAAAACTGATATTGATTAATATTGAACATCAGTTTGAAGTTTGCATCCACTCTGGCCCATTGGATATTGCTGTAGTCTCACAGCAAGAAGGTTCCGGATTCGAACCCCGGTCGTCCCAGCCTTTCTGTGTGAAGTTAGCATGTTCTCCTCGTGTCTGCGTGGGTTTCCTCCGGGTGCTCCAGTTTTCAGTTTTCAGTTCCAGTTTTATCAAAAAACATGTTGGGTCCACTCTCCAGTCAGTGCCATCTGACCAGTGTCACTGGATTCCATCTGGAGTTGGTCCCCGGGCGCTGCCCAGTGGCTGCCCAGTGGCTGCCCAGTGGCTGCCCAGTGCTCCCTTGAGGGATGGGTTAAATGCAAAATCGCTTTTCGGCGAAAATTCCCGTTTAAAATCAAAATATGTCATTGACGTGAATCATGTAGATCTAAAGAGTTTTTAAATTTTTTTTGGGTGGGTAGGACAATTTCTTATAGACTGGAGTGAGTGAGACCATAGACATTTCAGAAAGCTATTGCGATCTTCTCAATTAAACATCTTTGGTGAAACGTCTTGGGTCATTTGGCCAATCAGAATCAAGGTTATTCATCGTCATCTTTTCCATTGATGAAAGAAACTTGAAGTTTTGAGGTAAGCCGTTTTCTGCTATAGAGGCAATATGCTATTTATTTAACTACAGATATGCCATTTTAAAATGCCCGATATATTGGTTGCGTTGCGATAAAAAATCCTGCAGGTTCTCTCTTTGTCACGCAACACATTTTGAGTCACACTGTACAATGTCCGCCAATGCTAAACTCATCCACTAGGTGGCGCAAAGAAACTGTACAGATCAGTAGGCTATTACACTGTACACTTATCGACTGTCTCTTGTATGAATAATTCGGTTAATTTTGAGCAACGATTAACAAAAGGCTGAAAGTTTGTAGTTTATAATGGTCTGCCTTTTTCCTTTTAATGCAGCCAAGCTGTGTGCTCTGGCAGTAGATTGTGTTATATGCTATATTTACAGTGGTTGTAGATCTATACCCTGCAAGGATACCTTTATTTGTTATTCTTGTGTTGCTTGTCATACCAACAAAAACAATATTCAAATCATTATTTTATTTTATAACAAACATTTTATGATTGAGAACTAGGGTGGATCGATGTCTATTAAATTGGCATTAGACAGTAATACATTGTGAAGGGCGATGCCATGGGGGAGGTGCCCGCAAAAAGAAATTTTTTTTTGCCAAATATATGGAACTTCATGCAAATAACAAAAGTAGCTCTAATTTAAAATGATTGACTATCTATAAAATGTAAGTAGTTATTGTCCGCTACTCACCATTTTTCTCCATAACCCCTATGCCTAGGCCTGGTCTGGTCTAGTCATATTGATCTGTAATAATGGAATCCGCGTTGGCAAATGTAGTCGGTAAAAATGGTTCCACTTCGTCTGTCAGTAGCTACTTTGAGTTTATGGTCTACAAGTTTATAGCCTACCTACCATAATGAAAGGGGACTCTTCTGAAGTGGTGTGCAGGATTTATATGCTCATATAATTAGCACTAAAAATGGACAGACGGCAATTGTCGTCAGCTAGCGAACAATCAACCATTTCACGGTAGGCACTGTATACTACAGCAAAGTGAGTGAGCATGAGCAGTAAACTATAAAGTATTTTAGTTTGGCTGTTGTTAGCATAATGCATTGATTGCATTGCCAGACACAGCCAAGGCACGAGTGTATTTTCACATCTGCGTGTGTGTGTGTGTGTATTTGAGAGAGAGTGACGCAACATAAGGAATGCTGGTGGCTGGCTCCATTTCAGTGTCATGTACTGTAGCCTACTCCTGTAAGTATACATTGGGAATATTTAACCAATTTTGCACACTGCATTAGTGCCTATATATTGCTATGCTTTGGTCATTGTTGGTACAGGAAAAGTCGCCAAGACTATGGATGTTTTCTCACTGTCAAGGAAGTATCCTTAACGGTTGTATTTCAAGGATGCCACGAAACACCCATCCTACACAGTAAGTTGTTTTGTTTGTTTTTCAGTGCCAATGAGCCTACATTATCAGTGGAACACCACAGTCACTATTGTTTAACCTCAGCTTATACAGTGCCTTGCAAAAGTATTCACCCCCCTTGACATTTATCATGTTTTGTTGCCTCACAACCTGGAATTAACATGGATTGTTTGAGGATTTGCATCATTTAATTTACAGAACATACAACTTTGAAGATGTTTTTTTATTTTTATTGTAAAGCAAACAACAAATAGGACAAAATAACAGAAAAAGTCAATGTGCATGACTACTATACCCCCCTAAAGTCAATACTTTGTAGAGCCACCTTTTGCGGCAATCACAGCTCCAAGTCGCTTTGGAAAAGTCTCTATGAGCTTGCCACATCTTAACACTGGGATTTTTGCCCATTCCTCCTTGCAAAACTGCTCCAGCTCCTTGTGAGCTTGTGAACAGCAATCTTTAAGTCTGACCACAGATTTTCTATTGGATTGAGATCTGGACTTTGACTAGGCCATTCCAACACATTTACATGTTTCCCCTTAAACAACTCAAGTGTGTTTGTCATTGTCCTGCTGGAAGGTGAACCTCTGTCCTAGCCTCAAATAATGCACAGAGTGGTACAGGTTTTGCTCAAGAATATCTCTGTATTTAGCACCATCCATCTTTCCCTCAACTCTGACCAGTTTCCCAGTCCCGGCTGCTGAAAAACATCCCCACAGCATGATGCTACCACCACGTTTCAGTGAAACGTGGTGGTAGCATCATGCTGTGGGGATGTGAAACATGTGGGGATGGTGTTCTTTGGGTGATGTGATGTGTTGGGTTTGAGCCAGACATAGCGTTTTCTTTGATGGCCAAAAAGTTCAATTTTAGTGTTATCAGACCAGAGCACCTTCCTCCATACATTTTGGGAGTCTCCCACATGCCTTTTCGCAAATTCAAAACGTGCCATTTTGTTTTTTGCTGAACGTAATGGCTTTCTGGCCACTCTGCCATAAAGCCCAACTCTATGAAACGTACGGCTTAATGTCGTCCTGTGTACAGATACTCCAGTCTCTGCTGTGGAAATCTGCAGCTCCTCCAAGGTTACCTGAGGTCTCTGTGCTGCCTTTCTGATTAATGCCCTCCTTGCCCGGTCCGTGAGTTTTGGTGTGTGGCTGTCTCTTGGCAGGTTTGCTGTTGTGCCATGTTCTTTCCATTTGGTTATGATAGATTTGATGGTGCTCCTGGGGATCATCAAAGATTTTGATATTTTTTTCTAACCTAACCCTGACTTGTACTTCTCTACAACATTGTCTCTTACTTGTTTAGAGAGTTCCTTGGTCTTCATGGCAGTGTTTGGTTAGTGGTACCTCTTGCTTAGGTTTCGCAGCCTTTAGGGCCTTTCAAAAAAGGTGTGTACTGACAGATCATGTGACACTTAGATTGCACATAGGTGGACATCATTTCACTAATTATGTGACTTCTGAAGGTAATTGGTTGCACCAGAGATTTCTATGTGCTTCATAACAAAAAAATGTGAATACACATGCACATGCCAATTTTCAGTTTTTTATTTCTAAAAAAATTGTTTTATCTATATATTTTTCTCATTTCACTTCACCTACTTAGACTATTGTGTTCTGATCTATCACATACAATTCAGATTAAAAAAACATTTAACTAAAATCTGTAATGTAACAAAATAGGTAAAAAGTCAAACGGGGTGAATACTTTTGCAAGGCACTGTATATTAATTTTGATTTAGATAATAAACCGTAGATTCATGAATGCAATGTTTAATTGGCAATTATTCTAGTGCTGGTAGTCCTGTTCTTTCTGTCCATATTTCTTTAGCTATTGCTAGCTGCTAACACTAGCTACTAACACATATTGGCTACGTTACTTTGTCAGTACCGTACTGGGTATCTAGATTTATATTCTCATTCTGAAATAAATCTCATGTAAGATTCTGGGTTCCTTGTTTACAATATTGTTATTGATGTTTAACATGGGCACATTATAGCTAATTTAGTTAACTATCTCGTTACAGTACTTTACCGTACCGTCCATATTGGAAGGCCAGGTAAACAAATAGAAATCAGAGGTGTCATTTTTTTGGGATAAAATACACTATAACGTTTAGATTTGTTAACAGATAGCAACCCTTAATTTTAATTTAAAACGAGACAATGTAATCATTCGGTAATCATTCGGTAATCATTCATCATGTAAAGTAGACTACAGAGTATAGTTATGCTAGCATCTTGTCTGATGAGGAAACGATGATGTGTGATGTGATTATTTGCCCTCTTACCTATTTATTTTTTGGTCCATGTATTTCTCAGATCAGATTGAAACAGTCCAACCAAGTGGGAGAAGACCTCATGGAGGTACAAGAGACCTACCGTGACCGAAGCTGGATTTATTCTTCTAATTTATCTGAGCTACATTTCAAGCAAATTAAGGTATTGTATTATCTGTTGTCTTTTGTGTTGTGCTTGGTTAATACATGTATAGACAATCCATGAAATCCATGTAATTTTAGCCTGCAACGCCTGAAAAACTAAATATATCTCTGTACAGTGCACTGCAGTGAACAGGATATTTGTTGACAGCCTGTGTGCGCAGAGGGAGAATTGAATTGTTCCATAATGTATCTCTGTGTACTATTTTAGTTTTAATTTAAAAAAATTGTTTGAGTACAGTGCAGCTCTACTTGTACTACTTGTATGTGAGCCCAGCCCAGCCCAGAATTAGTGCTTACAGTAAAATGTGCAATTTGAGTAACACTTATTCTAACAGGAATAACTAAAACAACACTCTTAATCAAATCTTACACACCCACCAAAACAGATGCATGAACTCACCCTCTCCTTCTCTCCCTTCAGACTAGCATGGATGTTTTAGGACAGCTCAGTTATACCAGTACTGTAGAATCAGACTTTTATGACAACACACAAGTAATATGGCCTACAAGTTAACATTTGACAACACTGTCAGATCGATGAGATTGTAGAGCAAGTTGACAGCGGGGGAACAAACCAAGCAAAATGTTTGATCATCAGGCGATATTGCTTATAGTCTATAAATGCGGGAGACGGAAAATTAAGCCTACGCTGATGTTCTACCATGCAGTGCTTTTAGTTTAACAAGGGAAAGTGACAGCGCTCGAACACGGCAGATCAGCGGAGCTGCATGCTTTGTGTTTGCACATGTGGTGTACAATGGGCACGAAGCGAAAACGGTTCCGCTAATATTCTCCGCTTCAATGGATCCATGTTCGCATGTAGCGTTTTCACTGCTTCCGGCAATGTTTTCGTTGACACTTTAGTACAACTGCATGTGACGCTAGCAGAGTGCTAACGCTAACATTGTTGGCCGCTGCTGGCCTGGTATTTACCGCACCGCAGTCTATAAGCCCGGCCAAGTTGATGTACTACAGAGACATCAGTGGATGTATTAGGGTAGGTAGGCTACACACACTGTCTTATTATTTTGGTTTCAGAACGACTGGGCGCGTTCACAGCGAATAGGCTCAGTTTTCGAATTACCCTCCAGCTCCTGTGGGGGCCCACTTTACAGATGTTATTTTGGGGAGGGGGTGGACACTTTTGTAAAACTATAATCGTCACAGGTAAGCTAAATAATGGGAAACACATAAACTTTATAAATACAAGTCGAGGCTTGGTCAGAAGTAGAGATGCATCATTTGACCAGACACCAATCCGAACCGGCCGGTCTGTGTAAATATAGCCGGTTATGTTACCGGTTTACAGAGTTGCGGTGCCCATGCATGCGCTGCAAATACTTCCACGTTCACTCGCCCTTCTTTGAATCTAGAGACTGTAGCTAGTTGTCATGGTAGCCTACTTACACATTTCTTCTTGGTGTGGAAGTGAATGTGTGTGTCCTAAGAAGATGTCAAGTCATAGGTAAGCTAATCAGTAAATGTATTTTTATACAGAGAATACACACTTTGAGCGTCAATATCTTTTTAAGTAAAACAGAGCAAAACCATTTGCATAGTAGCCTATTGTTCATCTCACTGAAAAAAAAGTTACGTGGATTTTTTTTCAGTTGGCATACTTCACAGTCTCTGTTTTGATGACTCGCAGTTGGCGATGCAGGGTGTAGAATATCCTACTGGTAGCGACAGTTCTATTACACATGGCTCGAAGATTAAAAGATTTGGGCAGTTAAGTTAAACTATTTCTTTACGTGTCTCCTGGCTGCTCCCTGCACCATCCTGTTAAACGGACACTGCCTTGTAAAAATGGAAACACATTACAAACGAGCGTTGGCTGTTAAGGGACCGTCAACAAATTCCTATGACGGCGAGGGCTGGCTTAAAACGTGAGTAAATTTAAAATCTGCATCTAAATGACCGAGCTGTACAATAAAATCAGAATCGGCTCAAACTGGAACCAGCCGGTCAGGCTTGACAAAAACCGGAAATCGGAATCGGTCAGGAAAAATGCAACCGGTGCATCCCTCGTCAGAAGCACCCCCGACGATACGAGAGCAAGATTTAAGCAAAGCGGAATGGCTGTGTAGGCTATTTTAAGCATATCAAATGTATATTTTCACTTTGTTTGCCAAACTCAGAAGCCACAGAATGCACTTTTGTTTAACTTCTGGGTCAACATTGTTGTCTTGTGCCTGTTTACAATAGACAAACTGATCCCTTGACTAAAGTAGCCTAATAACTTTAAATGATAACATCCATTGTGGTTTTCCCCATGTGATGACTAAGTTCTGGGACACTGCTGGTGAACAATGGGGCCTTCATTCTCCTGATGTGGAAGCTGCCCTCAGTCAGGTGAAAGATAAGCATCACCATATGAAGTTATCAAAATAGACGCCTTCTAAAAGGTCCAAAGTTATACAGAGATGGTTGAAGACATCAGGTATGAAATAAAAATATTTCAATAAAATTGCATGTGACTTATAAATACAATTGCATAATAACTAAACTCTGATTGAATTGTGTTTTATTTACTTTGATGCAACATTTGATGGTCCATTAGGCCATAGCCTATTAAGATTAATAGGATCACTTAGAGCTGGGCGATATGGACCAAAAATAATATCCCGATAAATTTAGGTTGAATACCGATACACTATATCGGTATTTTCTATAAATTGGGCTAAATCTTCAGTCATATAGAAAAAAAAAAGGGAAACCCGACGGAAATGTGACATTTTTTATTTTTAGCGACATTAATGAACGCACAGAGGGAGAGACTAACAAATCGAAAAAGTCATGAATAAATGCATAATATAACTATATCGATATAAACGATATTGTCTAATTTTATCTCTTTTGAAAAAATTCTGATATACCAATATATATATACTGCTATATCGCCCAGCCCTAGGATAGGTTTCACAAATTTTAGTTTTAATTCTGTTTTAATAATCAACATATATCAGGCACAAGGATGTAAGCCAATATTTACTTTATATTGGTAGGCAAAAACTAAGGTCTATTGTAGACTATTACAAAAACTGTGATGCTCAATGACGTTTGTTGTAGACCGAGCTTTGCACGATCCCAACCCCCAACATGTGCTTGATGGGCCATTACAGTAATTAGAATGATGAAACTGGCTTAAGGTAAAAGGGTTGCCGTCCGATCGCAGTACGCAGCCAGTATTTAGCGTATTCAGTCCACAATAAAAGGTGGCCTGAGAGACATAGTCCCAGTGTTGCAGGATATGTTTTTAGGTTGGGGGGACGAAAGTGTCAGGAAAACTGTCTCAACTTCTACAATTATGATTTAGTTATTTAGCGTAATTCCTTTTTGTTAATACTAAAAACGTAATAATGGGTAAAACCAAATATGACGCCAGAGTATAATCTGTTTTACCCGGGACTTGGACCCCGCTCCCCCGCACAAAAGGCAAACACATTACAAGATCGGCACCAGACTGTATTGTAGCTAGTACCATCGCGAGTCTTGACATTATTACACATGGTTATGACATAGAATAGGTACAAGCGTCCGAAATTGGTTTTCTCATGAGGGTGGCAGGCTTCTCCGTTAGAGAGTGGTGAGAAACTTTGCTATCCGTGAGGAACTCTTAGTAGAGCTGCTGCTCCTTTGCGTCAAAAGGAGCCAGTTGAGATGGTACGGGTATCTGGTAAGGATGCCCCCTGGGCGCATCCCTTGGGAGGTGTTCCAGCCACGTCCAGCTGGGAGGAGGGCTCGGGAAAGGGAAGTTTGGGGTCCCTTGCTGGAGCTGCTGCCCCCGCGACCCGACTCCGGATAAGTGGGAGAAGATGGCTGGATGGTTATGACATAGACTAGGCTCTACACTGTTCAACATGCCTACATGATCACTGGTCAACAACACACACAATTATACTGTATATCTCCTTATTAAGGCTGCACGATTAACCGCATCGCAATCGAAACCGCGATGTGGCATTGTGCGATTGTGTAACCGCAAAAGCCTGTGATTATTCATAAATAATCTTCAAGCACTCCGTGCATGACAACCTGCGTGTATTTGCTGCATGCAAGAGCAACACCCATAATAAAGATGACCGTCAGATATTGAGATATAGATCTTCTGTCACTTTAGCCCCACCTGCACTGACGGCTGGGAAACCCCGCAGCCACCGCGAGGCGGGATGGCCCACACGCCCCAAGGGCCCTGCATAGCAAAAAACCGACTAGGCCTATAAAAAAAAGAAATATATATAAGGCCTGTCGCGATAATCACATTATTGCCTTATCGTGCAATATGAAAATGACCTCGATCTTTTTTCTGACCGCAATAATACTGTATTTACATGCGTGTTGCTAAAGTGCTGTGCTGCTCGTGTGTCTCTCTCTCTCTCTCTCTCTCTCTCTCGCGCACACACACCAGACAGCGACAGCTGATACGTGTTCCTCAGGGTCAATGGATATTGCATTGTTTAGGTAAAGGTGTTTTTCCTGACTGCATAATTCCAGCTAACTGCATTTAGAAGAATAAATGCAAAAATACGGCATTTGTTTTACTCGCTTTGTTTGTAGGCTACCTACTTTGCCACACAATGATACTAGTGTAACCAATCAGAACGAATAATTCATGTCACAAGACAATAGCGGAAAAGAGGTGCGTTTAGAATTGGCAAACATTTTTCCGTTTGCTTGAGTTCGCAGCAAACTGTTTGAGGAGGTAGTTCTCAACGAACACACATTGACGCTGGACGAAGGGCGACAGTTTCAATCTAATATGTTTGGAATGTTTAAACAAAAAGTTCAACATTCAAGGTCAAAGCAAACATGTTCGCCACGAACATTAGCCAATTCTGAACTCACCTCATCATTTTGCTGCTGGTTAAAATATCTACCGGTCTACAGAAAATATGTAATATGTCGCTGAAACCTGAAATTTCTATAGTAAGTTGACATTTTGCTGTTTCTCAATGATAACAATTTTGAGTTCGCTTTAGAAGGCACACTGCGCTTACCCACATAGCCTACGAACTCCCAAACATGAACTTTCATCCTAAAATACTGGATTATGTTACTGCTCCGTCTGGACAAAATCATGGTCGCTGGTGTAAGGCACATCAATACCTAATTCACAACCAACCTTTACCACGACCACGATGCTTGTTTTGAATATAACATGTTTCCCATGTGGATTTAGAGACTTCGCCCCTAGGTTTTATGACATGGAGAGTTGTAATACGTTCAAGAAGCAACCTAACCAGAGACACTTCTCTGACCAGCTCGGAGAAGAGGTATGCCAAACAGATACGCACAACCTTTGTCCTGGCCGGTTGGTACTAGGCCTGTATAGCCAATTTAACATAGCCTATTTAAATAGCCTAGAAGGTTGGGAAGTTTATTTATTTGTCCCTTTTTATGATAAATCACCGATGTTACGATGTTAAGCCTTTAAAAAAGAATAAGTAAACCTTTTTTTTTTTATCAAGTAAGCCTACTACATTTAGAGGGCTCTTTGGGCATATAGGCTATATTCAGTCACCATCTGATGGTCAAATAACACCCTGTTCATCTGCACTGCTATACATGCAGAACCCTGCAGACCAAAGGTTTCTTTGGCCTAAATCAGAGATTGTGCTTAGCCTTTCAATGAGAACCTTAAAAGCGGACCGCCTTTGGGGTTGCGCTGAGCAGGCTACGGCTGTTTTGGCAATCTAGATGGTCAGCGTCGGGATCGGATAATCAGATTATGCTACGCTATGCAGAACAGGACAAAATTAGGTTGCTTTCTAACATGCAGGCTATAGGCTACCTCCCGCGGACTACATTGGTCTTACGAAAAAAAAATTATTTGCAGTCATATATAAATGAATGTAGCCTAAAGTAGGCTACCCTTAAATGCCTGTCAGACGCAGACTGTGGTCTAAAAATAACTCACAGATAATTCTCTGCCACCTCCACTATGCTGCACTGCAAGTAGCCTAAAATGACTCGAAAATTTGCATACACAAGTTGAGACTTGATGTGATATTTTATCATTGCCACCACTCACGTCCAAATCGGTCCAGATTGATAAATGCCGACATTTGCGTGAAAATGATCGTACGCACAGATTTCTGCCGTACGCATGTTTCATAAATGAGGGCCATTGAGAGCCTCAAGTTTTAACTGCCAGGTAAAGGAATCCCGTAATGTATAGGAAACAGTGCTATCCTTGGTGCTGAACTATCAGAAGGCTATAGCGCTGTCTTTGGTTTTGAACAATGACAAATAGGCTGCTGTTGTGCTGACGCAATTGTGCTTTTGTCATTTTAAAACTTTTTTATTTCTCTCTCACATTCCTGAATAGGCTATTGTTAAAGATAGACAGCAATCAGTCTTTTGGCAGTGGTATAAGATGGAGATACATTTTGAGTGGATTTAGGGGAGGGGCCTTGTGTTCCGACTTTGCGGGGAGGCCTCTGCAAAGTCCCGGCCGCTACTGCCCCCCTGCCTTGAGAAGCGCAACATGTTATCAAAACCATGCCAACCAGGGGGAAGCAGTAGAGCTCTTTATTTACTTTGCGTGAAGCCGGCTCGTTGCCTGTTTTTTTTTTCTCCTTAACGGCTCTGTTAAGATTTCCGTATTCGGGCAAATGGACAACGGCGTGTCTTCCTCGTTGACTTTTGCATATAATTATTTTGAAAATGGATGCAAACTAGCATGCAGAGGCTGAATTGATGCCAAAGAAAAATGCAATGTTTGGTGTTATT
>JAOEGT010001046.1:0-11474 GCA_025447795.1 Speoplatyrhinus poulsoni
TTAGTCTGGCCCCTCCCCTGAGACCACTTTGCCTTGGGAGACCCTACCAGGAGCACTAGGCTCCAGACAACACAGCCGTCAGGTTCATAGGGGCACCCAAACCTCTCCACCACGATAAGGTGATGGTTCCCGGAGAGGTATTAATAATAATAATAATAATTAATAACATTAGATAGTTAGACATGTTAGTATTATTTATTATTTTATTGTTTAGTTAGTTTTACTCATTGTATTGCTTTTATTACTCGTTAGCCTAGTGTAAATTGTTACAGTAGTACAGAATGTTTTCACCTTTTGTAATATTAGCGATATGAATTACATGTACAGTAATAGTGCTTATTGGCCTAGAGGAGGATAAAAACACATGAGACGGGGATTCTGAAGAACCGACCGCATGTTTACTAGAGCTATTGTGTTACAGTATGTTTGAATTGTAGATTTTTATTACCAGATAAATTAAATCTGTGTTCTTACCAGAGCAATGCTGCTTGTATGATTGTGCCCCCATCATTGGAGGGAGTCATTTGTATTTTGAAGCAGTTTAACCCCACACTGGACATAGTTTTGTTTATGCGGGGTGCTTTCAAGACACGAAATACAGGATTGGGGGCCCTAGTTCTCATGCTTTGTGTCTTAAGGTATTATGTCAATCTCTTTGTTCTTTGTTTTTGCTCTCTCTTTCCTAATAGGAGTACAGTTTCAGTTTAATTCCTTCCATCTCGAGGACCAGCATGACTACCTCTTGGTTACAGAGAATGGTAGTTTTCTTCAACCCCTGGCTCGCCTCACAGGCAATGAGCTGCCTAGCAACATCAACGCGGGTCTCTATGGCAACTTCAAAGCCCAGTTGCGCTTCATCTCCGACTTCTCCATTTCATACGAAGGCTTCAACATAACTTTCTCTGGTATTCTTTTATTTTCAGAGTCTTCTTCTGTATATTGCACTGAAGTTCACATCAGCCCAAATAATTTTGTGGATTCTCCTTTCCTCCCTCCATGAATATTAAATATCGTGTTGGGACGTTTTTCATATCCATCACATGAGGAATACAACATGTTGTACAAGTAATTGTCCTTCAAATAATGTTGTAGTTTTCTTTATTATAATATGGCTTTTTATTATTTTTGTTTTGTACAGAATATACTTTGGAACCATGCGAAGACCCAGGCATGCCCGAATTTGGCAGGAGAAACGGTTACAGTTTTGGCATTGGTGACACGCTATCATTTTCCTGTAATATGGGCTACCGCTTAGAGGGGGCGCCAGAGTTGATCTGTCTGGGAGGAGGGCGGAGAATGTGGAGCTCGCCACTGCCAAGATGTGTTGGTATGTGATTATTTCATTTTAACGTTATTATTATGGTAAATGGTAAACGGACTTCTTTTATACAGCACTTTTCCAACCTTCCGGCCACTCAAAGCGCTGTGCAGTATTGCCTCACATTCACCCATTCACACACCACTGGTGATTGCTGCCACACAAGGCGCGGCCAACCACAGAGAGCAGTTATTGTTAGATGTCTTGCTCATGGACACATCGACACTTGGTGAGGAGTTAGTCTGGATTATTATTATTAATAATAATAATAATAAATAAATAAATATATTTATATATAATAATGTAAATACTGTATGTGCAGTGCCATAATATTAAAAAAACAACAACAAACTGAACATATGAGAAATGGCAGGGCACTAAAATGTTGAATGACTGTTTTCATGAAGAAGAAGAATGTCAAGGGTAATGCTTTAACAACGGTTGAATGGCATTCTAAAGTGACTGTAAAATGTGTCAATAAATCGACCTGCTAATGGCATATCAACGTTTTGAGAAATCTCTGTTAAGGCCACAGAGGAACTTTAACAGAACAGTTGAATCTTAAGGCATCTAAATTGGTCCAATAGACAAGACATAAGGACACACATTGGATTGGGTTTAAAGGAAAATCAGCTGCATGGTGTTTTTAAGACCATGTCCATGGTTCAAGTGTTCTGTCATGAATAGTTCTGTTTCCAACTTTGTGTTTCAGAACACAGTGGCTGGAGCACTAAATCAAGCTATAAGAAAGACACATAATGTGTGCAAAGCACAATTATTTACAATCTTAAATACTGACACAAAATAATATTTCTTAGACAACGGATTACTGTTTCATTATTAGCTGCATGCAGCATGTACAGTATATGTATGTTGTTAAATACATTGTAAATACACAGTGACTGTAATGGTTAATTTCTGCTCATTCTAAAACATGTGCTGTGCTTTGAGACTGCATTTTATTGAAAATATGAATTAGCTAAACATGGATTGGAAAGAAAGATATATGTACATGTCAAACCCCTTGTAATTAATGTTGGATGACTGTTATTGCAAATCATGATGCTGATATTCAAAATGCTAATTGAGGCTTCTCCTGTGGAGTAGGGCTATCAAAATAATATTCTTATTCTTCTTCTTCTCTGAACTATTGTAGAATTGTTAGGTATGCACCTTATTTTGGCCAGAGTTCAAACAGGTTTAACCGAGGATTCTAAGAAAGGTACAAGTTGCAAACAACACAAGGCTAAGATAAATGCGTTGGCAAACTGAAAAAGCAGAGATGGACAAACTTCAAGGTCTAGCTCAAGACTTGGCAGCAAATGCACAATCAATATAGGACAATAATAAGAACAAATGGCAACGGAGACAATACGAACTACTGTAAAAGTTGTGTGGTCAGACCTCCCTAGTTTGGCACAAAAGTAAATTAAGTGCAAGACAAGTGCAGCGATACAATATACTGTAAGTACAGAACATTAGGGACATCGTGCTGAAGGTTCGTTTGCACGTTTTGACCTCAAACCATTCTCAATTCATTGGAGCAAGGACTCAGCAAGGTGTTAAAGCACTCCTCACCGATACTGGCCCATGCTGAATCTAATGCTTCCCTCTGCGTTCAGTCGGCTGGCAGGGCATCAGTGCTCAGAATTGCTTTCCACATCTCATCTCACAGATTGATCAAGATCTAGCAGCTGGACTGGCTACTGCATTGAGTTGAATTATTTGTGTCATGTCTGTTGAATCAAAAAAAAGAAAAAACGTTTAGAGATTACATTTATAGCCCCTTATGGGTAAGTGATTTTCAGATAGCCTGTTCACTTGCATTGATCTTAGACACACAGCAGTGCACAGAACGCCTGTAGCCTTTGGGAATATGGGAAGAGAACACCTTGAGCCTAGGAGCTGTGCAGAGCTCCGCACACTCGGCAAGTCACAAATCACAGGTATCCCTTATTATATGTCGACACGACCTACAGTATATTCAATACTGTGCTATATATGAGTGACACTTTATTTGAATGGATTCAAATTAATTCACTTTTTGATTGGATTCAAATAAAGCAAAACAGCAGTTTGAACATTGCTTTGGCTAATTCAATTATTAATGGTGCATTTTACCGTTCAATAAGGGACAATCCAGTATTATACGGGACCGGTGGCAACCCTATGGAGGGGGAAGAGAGTGGGCGACTGGGAGTTACAAAGGACAGAGGAAGAGGGTGGAGGGTGGAGAGGCAATTTTCTTAATGGAAACCGTAGCATTGGGATGTATCAATGCTTTGACAGCTGTAATATGACTATTACACTGGCAGTGACACGGGTGGAGGGGGTGGGGGGGTGAAAGAGTAGAGAAATAGACAGAGGTGAATACAACAGAAGGCAACAGAGCTACAGTAGAGGAGGTATACAGTAGAGAGGGCAAAAAACCTTTGAAAAAATGTCCTAAAATTAGGAAAATGCCGTATGTTCTTGCTGGTGCTCTTAACGTTCCTGCAATCGTCTGACAGGATCACATGGTGCCTCTCCATCAGTTCCAACCAGCGGAGTCATTAGGCCTGTTTTATTAATGTTTTATGAATGCTTTATGAATAAGTTACCCATGTATCTCAAGAAAAAAAAAAGGATAATGAAAAAAAAAAGCCCTGGATCAATGCATTATTATTCCTATCATGCATTAAAGCTCTGGAAAATAATAATATGCTATTTGTTTTAAGTCAGCCAACGATGTTAGGGGATGATGACAGTTGGTTAGTATATTAGAAAAGCCCAAAACCTTTTCTGATATTCTATGGATTTGTCAATGCCTTATGAGCTTTTCCTTTATGATGTTTGGCTCCTTCTAGAAGCAAACTTCAGTTTTTCAAAATAGATATTTTAGTTTTTAGTTTGACTATAATATCTGAATGGAGCAAGACAAAATAGACCCCAATAATTGGGCAATAGACACGTATTTCACAAAAACTTCCTTTGTGTCTCTAAAGAGAGGGGAGGCCCAGGCATACATTCTGTGTTCGGGTGGTTAATGAACACATGTTTATGTGAATCAGGCGGTGCGGGTTGGCTCTCATAATGGGTCGGGTGGGTGGGTTGTGAAAAACCACGACCTTTCGCCTAACTACCCCATGAACTATGACATCACAAGTACCCGGGGCTTTAATCTTTGTCATTATCTGTAGCTCAATGCCTGGTGGCCATGAGTAGTACTGCACCATACATACTGCCTCAATGGTGTTTGAGAGACACAACTCACACATAATGATCTTGCAAATGCCCATATTAAGAATAAACTCCCAAACCCATGTAACTCGTGCTTTCATTATTGTTGACTCGAAAGAAGCAAATAAGTTAACAACATACAGACTATATGAGAGAGAGATGAGAGCTCAAGCTGACAACCCCACACACACACACGCTCTACAGTTGCATTGTTCGATGTATGTTTCTCAGACTAGTTGAAGAAAGCCATTTAAAATGTTCTTCACTCCAGAGATAAAAGAGCCATTCTCTGGGACCTGGAAAATCATCTTTACACGATGCGGACAACTTTATACGCCGGTGTACAATTACCCCAGTGACGACAACTAAACAATGCAGTATTCAGCAGTCACGCGAAGGCGTTCTAAGAGTGTGTTAAAGAGGGTATCTTCAGTCGGCTGCAGGAACAGGATGCTAATTTTTATCTTTTAATTGCTTCCATCCTTGTCTGAGCCTCTTCTCCTTCCCTCTCATTGCCTTTATCTCTCGGCCTCTAGCGGAGTGTGGCTCCTCAGTGGTAAATAATGAAGGTATCCTCCTTTCGCCTAACTACCCCATGAACTATGACAACAACCACGAGTGCATCTACAGCATCCAGGTAATGGTCCTTCCACTGTACACCCTTGAATGTGAATGGCATGCACTTGGCCTAATAAAGACTCTGATCCAGGCCTTTAGCCTCTTGACAGACACAAGACGCATTCCTGAATTGTTTACGGACGACATACTGTGCGCGTGAAAACTCGTTGGCATATACTGTTGACTCGTGTGTGTGTGTGTGTGTGTGTGTGTGTGTGTGTGTGTGTGGGATTGGTTAGTGAATAAATCTGAATTTAATATGATGCAGGTGCAGGCTGGAAAGGGCATAAACATTTCAGCTAGAACTTTCCATCTAGCCCAGGGGGATATTCTCAAGGTATGTACACACACACACAGTCAAACACACACAAATAAACATTACCTGTTCCCTAGATATGGTACAACAGCAGAGAGCACCACCTATGTCCTTGTAACTTTAGGTGTGTAATTTAGCTGTGATGTCATTATATGCCATCACAGCATGGTATATTAATAGATACTGTATGTTGTGAAAGGTATGCTGCTGTCATTGCTATTCTAACTGAATGTTGGTTGATTTTGACAACTGGTTTATAACAAGTAAATCTCCTACGGACAAATGTATTGAATGTAAGTCGCTTTGGATAAAAGTGCCTGCCTAATGTAGATGCAAGTGTAAATCTAATTACGGTGTATATATGCTGTCACAGATCTATGATGGTAAGGACAGTACAGCCCACGTCCTTGGGGCATTCACAGGATCGTCAATGCTGGGTCTTACTTTAATATCCACGTCAAACCACCTCTGGCTGGAGTTCTACAGCGATCCGGAGGGCACGGGAGAAGGATTCAAGCTGGTGTACTCCAGTAAGCATACCAAAATAAGTACACATCTGTGAGCCAGTACACTGCATGCTAACACATACACAGTACCGACTGGACAATAGTTTCAGCTGTACGGTTTCATTAAGCTCATTATTGTTTAGAATCCCCCAGAAAAAAGAATGGTTAAATCTAGGTGCTCGCATAAAAACAGCACAGATTGTAACTGTTAAGCTGATGCTAATAATGATGACAAACATGCTACTGTCTTTAATGAAGCAGTCACGTAGGTTTGACATGTGCGTAGGATGTACTATAAGAGGATTGCCATATTGCTCTAAAGTTATGCTATCTTTCACTCCGTGGTGCGCACTGTAGAGCAGCGTGGCCTACTTTTCTGCCAGCAACTTTATTTGTGACACCGTTAGTTTACCATCTTGTAATGTCATACAAGGTACATTGATGTAAGGCAGTATTCCATTATTGATGTCAATCCACTATTTGCCTCTTTCTACTTCATACTTAAGGCTAATATTTTGTCATTATTTGTTAAATGGACTTTAAGTATTCGTACTGCATCATAAAATCCTCTTGTATGTTAGCAGCTGCTACATTATCTTATTTTGTTGTGATTTACACTTGGCACAAATACTTTGAAACTACTATAAATACTATGAAAAACAATCGCTGATTGCACACTACGGCAAACTACAAAAAATGATATTACTAGCACTCATTTGATTTTGCTAAGAAAGAAATTCTACAAATGAGTTCAAACAGAGGGCATTCAAATGTGCATAGTAGTGCTCCAGGTAATTTCTCAGGAAGAGCTATTTATATGCAACGTCAAAACTTGCTCTCCAAAATTTGGCATCTACATTAATATACAAAATATTCACAACATCACCATGGAAACTAAGCCTAAGGAACTGGCTAAAACAGCACATTAGCAGGGATCATGTGTATGTGCCTCATGATGCCTTGTTCCATTGTCCTATTGAATATTTATTTTTTAATTAACGAGATAAGAGCCACTACACATTGTTATGCAGGAAAGATAGTTTGCACCAATCATCTCCCAAAACAATACCAGTTGTTATGTGGGATGTTCAAGTGATCTTGTTATTCAGTTGGACAGGCACTTTAGATCTCACAAAGCCTTTACAAAGCCAGTATATGAAGGCATACACAAAGATCATGTTTTAGGGCCCTAAGAATCCCACATTTTTGTCCTGGCTAAATACAGTTGGAACAGGTACAGTATATAGCACTCAGGTTAAAACGATGTTTTAAAGCCCTGACACAAGGCCAAGAGAATCCTTTAAAACAAAGAATGCCAACATCTACTTCCTGTCCAGGTTTTGAGCTGTCCCATTGTGAGGACCCAGGCGTGCCACAGTTTGGCTTCAAGGTCAACGACCAAGGTCATTTCTCCGGCAGCAGCATCACATACCGATGTGAACCAGGATATACTCTGCATGGGGCTACAACTCTCAAGTGTATGACCGGAGAGAGGAGAGCATGGGACAACCCCCTGCCTTCCTGCATCGGTATGTCTCGTTTAACAGTCAATGGCTTTAAAACATGAGCTTTCACGCGTATTTACCACCACGTGCAAAAATAAAAAAAATAAAGTAAAACGGCACTGTGACCCATTTGGGCATCCTGCTCTACTAAGTCCCTAGTAAGGAACACACAGATGCTGTAGAGATATGCTGGATCTCTGATGTGTCACACACCAAGACAGGCGTATGCCAGCACACGATTGAGAATTTAGTTTTTAAAAGGAGGATACAACAATGTTTTGCCTTATCTTTGTTAATGTTCTCTGATGCAGAACTTATTTCTTTCTTTCTTTCTTTCTTTCTAAAGCCAGTATTCAAGTGTAGACGCTGTGATCCATGCTATTGTGTCTTTCAGGACTGATCACTGCAATTCACTTCCCCGGCTTCCCACTTAAACTCTTTGTGTCTGTCTACCTCATCCTAGGAGCTAAGACATTCATGCGATTCGTGACCACACTACCTCTAGGATTACCCGCTTACTCTCAGCGTAGCTCCCTGCAGTTGCATTTATTAAACTGCAAGCCATTTCATTGCCTTGTGCTTGCGGAAACACATCTCTAGCTTAACCTGCTTTGCACCAACATGTTCAGCTCGTGAGAATTGGCCAAGTTTGGGTTTGCAAACAAAAGCAGCAGGCTTCAACTTTTGAGTCAATATCCGGGAATCAAACACAGTGACATTCTCTTACATACGTGTATGGTATGACGTTTCTGTTGTACAGTGTCGCCATGACTGTGTGAAGCTTGGTTGTGGTTATCTTAAGGATCCCCCTTAAGATAACCACAATTCTCTTTGAAATGTTTAATTCCCTGCAGTCAATGATTTACTCCAATCGAGCATAATGTTCTGGTTTGTTGCTTCGAGGTGACTGATGAAGTGCTTCATAGATAAATTTAGCTTGACTTAATTTTGTAGCAGCCATTTTGCCCCCCCTCCCACCCTCCCTTCTCTCCCTCCTTTACACCCCCAGCCAGATGTACTGTAAGTGTGTGGTTTAATTCATCTGGGGATGCAAAGCACCTCACTGTGAAATGAGTCTTGCTAATGTTTGTAACATTTTTAAATGTTTTATATCAATTATCACTGCTTGAATCTCTATAAACATTTAACGTTTCTTACAGTTTGATTGTCATATGATACTGTTGGACTGATTAAACACATATATGAATATTGGCTTAAGAAGCTAGCAGTATTACTGTAGTAGTAGGCAAAGTCATTTAATCCAGGAAAAGAAAGTGATTACAGTATGTATAGTCATTATTTAATGGCGAGATTCTCCCACTCAATTTACAAGAGGCAACACAAATTGGCCACTGTGACTCATAGATTGACTTTGCAAGATCTGTATATAAGCCCAGTGTGTAAAGCAAGTACACTTCTTTACCTTGCCTCTATATTTCCTGATTTCCCATGCAGCCTAATAAGTCTCTTTGCCTCTCACTATCAATAATGAAACAGTCATAAGCCACTGGCTGATATTCTGCGACTTTATATCTTAGCAATGCCCAACTTTGACCGGAGCTAACCTCCAGTCTTAATATCGCAATGCCTCATATTATTACTAATAAACTTCACACCTCTCTCTATCTCTACTTTGCTATTCCTGCGGTTGCGGTGGATACAATATTTTGTGGATGAAGGGAAGGTGTAAATATGTGAAAAGATATTAGAGAGATAGAGACACTGTTCTCGGCATATTTATTTATGTGAGCTCAGCATTCTTTTCTTTTTCTTTTCTGTTCTTACATTTCCTTTTCCCTCTTCTTGGCCTCAAAACTGCCCTTCTTTCCTCTCATCTTAAGTTCTTGAGTGTATTTCTTTGCGTCTTTATGTGTTAAAAAGAGTAAGTGAAAATGCAAGACACAACGGCAGAGAAAGAACATTAGATTCACTCTGGCTCCATTTGTCACTATGGCAATCGTTTAATCACTGTTCATTGGCTGCTGAGGTGTGCTCGGTGTATCTTATTGGCTCAATAAACAACCGCAGCAGTACAGATAACTGGCTGACCTGTCGTACATCACTCATACATACACACCGATACAAACATTAATGCACATAGCCATCACATTCAGGTCCTGGAGAATTGTGTCCGCGTGTGTGTGTGTGTACGTGTGTGCGTACATACGTATGTGTTGTTGTATAAATGACTGCTGTCCTTATAATAATTGACTGTCCCATCCTCCACTAATGTGTGTTCTCTGCATGTCTGTATATACTGTTTATATGTTGATCTGCTATAGCGGAGTGTGGTGGAAGATTTAAAGGTGAGTCTTCAGGGCGCATACTTTCTCCTGGCTACCCGTTTCCCTATGACAACAATCTGCGCTGCACTTGGACAATTGAGGTGGACTCAGGAAACATTGTGAGGTAATGGACCCACTGACATCCCACTGACATCTACATGTTATCTACATCATATACAGTAGTTTATTAGAAAACAAACTATTATGCAGTTATTGTTAGGTAGTGATTAATTACGTTTTTACATATTTGGAGTGACAATTGCTGTGTTTGGGCATGGAAATAGCCAGATAATTGACCGCTGTATTAGATAGAGGAGGACAATTCATTAGGAGGATGAATTAAGAGGAAGAGTAATGATACTTGAGAGTTTATAGTAGTATACTGTGACCCAAGGTCATTCCAGTTGGTTGTGTTCCAGTGTTGTTTCATATTTGAGCAGTCCTTGAGGAAGCTGCCCAACCCTGATCCAGTCATAACTTTAATAGCCTGAAAAAAAAATGATGATAATAAAAAAAACACCATTATTAAATCCTTTCTGACTTGTCGGCTGCAGTCTCCAGTTCTTAGCCTTCGACACGGAGGCCAGCCATGACATACTGAAGGTGTGGGATGGCCCGGCAGAGAACGAGATGTCCTTGGCAGAGCTCAGCGGCTCTCTGCTACCTGAGGGAATCCATTCTACGCTGAACACGGTCACGGTTCAGTTTGAGACAGACTTCTACATCAGCAAGTCAGGGTTCACCATCCAGTTCTCCAGTACGTTCTGCAGAATATAATATGAACAGGGCAAATTATAATACGATGTGAACGAATGAATTAGATTGTTGCAACAAAGTGCAAAAATGTTGTTGTTGAGCCAATGTTGCCGTGACAACAATTATGCGCTGGTCTTATTTCTGCTCTTGCCTTTTTGACAATCACAGCTACATTATAATGCACCACCACCCTTTCAAGTAGGGTAATTTTGAGATCAACATTAACTATAGCTGTCGAAGAATGTACTTATTATATTGTTTTTCTATATCTATTTCCCAGTTGTTGTTATCCCTCCAAACAGCTACAATGATGAGTTAATTATATTAATGCATTTAATGAATTGCAGTTGCATTTATGATGTACCTTGTTTTTCTGCGTTGACCAGTTCCCCTGTTCTCGCACCCAGGTTCGGTAGCCACAGCTTGCAGGGACCCAGGGGTGCCCATGAATGGAAGCCGTAGTGGTGATGGCCGTGAGCCAGGGGACTCTGTGACCATACAGTGTGACCCTGGTTATGAGCTCCAGGGGGACGACAAAATCACCTGCATTCAGGTGGATAACAGATACTACTGGCAGCCTAGCCCACCTATCTGCATAGGTGAGTTGAACCCAACGCACCCAAACCCCCCTTCCACCACCCATGTAAATATGATGACACCTGAGCTACTTATGCTTAGTTTTAGGGCATAGGCCCTGTAATGGTACTGTACTTTGTCAGACACATTGAGCTCCTCCCTAATAAAGTTTTGTTTTGCTGTAGCCTACCTGACTAACAGTATCTTCCTCAATGACATCAGGCATTTTTCTCTCTTTCTTGGCCAGTCCATTACCTTTACCCTAAGCTTCTTTAGCAAGGCAGTGGTCGTCTTGGAGGTGCCCTGCGACCCAGTCTCCTAAGGGAGGGGATCATGCTCTGCTTCAGTATGTCACAGTACATGTTGGCATTCATG
>JAOEGT010001057.1:0-11474 GCA_025447795.1 Speoplatyrhinus poulsoni
CAGACAAGCAGCTGTATTTAAACAGCTTTGATATTAATAGAATATTTACAGGGAATGTAACAGTCACAACTGATAAAAATTGTTTTTTTTTTTTTTAAGTTAAGTGAGCAGAGTTCCTGCACTGCCAAAACATTGGACTTTTCAAGACTGTTTTTCTCTTGGGAGAAAGTAATTCTGCCTCCAGAAAGGTGATGGACAGGTCCTGTGAGCAAAATTGACAAAAATAAATGTAACAACCTGAGACATCTTCCTTATATAATGAAACTTGATTTCTACATGCAAACTTGCATAATATAAACTGCAGGTAAAAAATATACTTCTAGTTTTCTTACCTCTGAAAAGGGACCAATACTGAACCTTCACTTACCACACCCTACCAGATGAATGAGTTAGGATTCGTTGGTAGGAATTTTGCTCTTTTCGTGAAAAGGGTATTTTGGAAAAGGTCTTTATTTTTCTCAAACTTTTTTTTTTTTTTTGTTAGTCAATGCTGCAATGTTATCTTTTTTTGCAGTCATTTTTTCTTTTTCAAAGACCATTTCATTTCTTTATTATTTTTTTACATTTCAAAGTAAAGCCAATAACTCAGAAGCAAAGCTGTCATACAAATCAATAAAACCCATACATAAAATATTTACACGAGAAATTATCCAGTGGGCTGATGCTATTTAGCAAAACCAATAGTCACAACAGGTTACATTGATTTGTGCCAACTTAACCAACAGTTTAACATGTCTGCATCATAGTTTTATAAACTGTTATGTCCCCGTAACTTACCCTACAAAAATGAAAATTGTGAAGCAAAATCTGCAACAAAAATGTATATTACTATTGCTACAGTTTAAGATCATTAATAAAAGTAGATTGGTTGACATGTTGTACAGAAATGTTTACCAGTAGATAAACATGTACTTCCCCCCTCCCCCCCCCAAAAAAACACTGTTAAAGTCTAGCTAAGGTGAAACGTGCCTTGTTATTTTAAAAACAGGCATTGAAAACTTGTTAGGTTGTTGATAAGCTGCACTGTAACCAATGGGGCTCGTTGTCGGACTTTTCATCTGCGCCAGGAGCGTGGTTCATTGTCATCCTCCTCTTCATCATCATCCTGAAGCAAAGCGTCATCGCTCAGAGACTCTTCCTGAAACTGGAAGGAGCACAGACACTAAGATAAGGGAGAGAAGGGCTTCTTAATGACTAGACTTATCTGCTTTTGACTGCCATCTCCACTTAAGTGTGTTTTGTAGACATAACAGCATGCATCTCTTTACTGTTAAAGTCTATTGAAATCCACGGGTGGTCTCGGTTATTCGGAATTAAAATGGGTGTGGCATATAACTTTTAATCAATGGTACACTGAAAATGGCAGTTTTCTGTGAGAGATCATTAACGCACCATTAAAACACTAATAGGACATTAGTAAGCAATTACTCACGGTAACTATCAACAAAGCTGTGCAGCCTGAGGGATGTTAAGACATAAAAACACCAGATGGTACACTGACTTAACCTTTTTTTCCCTTTCCTGAGAAGGCAAGTTTGGCAGCCACCATGCTATAGAAGGCTTTTACAGTGTACATCTGGATGGACCTCAACTCCCTGTACTTGAGTGTATCTCGCCCTCTACTGGGCATTGTGAATGCACGCAACACCAGGAACTTTCCACTGACCTCTTCGTCCTCCAGCTCCACCTCGTCTGTATCCGCTGCATTGAGGGTCATCGCGGGCTTATGCCAGGACAGACGCAAACTCTGGCTGTTCAGCCGCACCCCGTGAATAGCAGCCTGGGTGTGGCAAAGACAGGGTTAACGAGGGAAACACACACCGGGACATTCATTGGGACATATGCATGTGATGAACACACTTCCACATATACTGCAGCAAAGTATGCATTTGACAAACACAATAGTTGTGACGGCAAGGCAGGTCCAAGAGGACTATAGCTGAGGCAACACACCATGTGGCACAGAGACCATGCTGTTTATTCCATCCCATTATTGTAATAAATATATGATTAATTGTAGGAAGGAACACAAGTGAACCCACCTGTTCCGCTTCAGCTCTGGTCCTGTAGGTGATGACTGCACAGAGCATGTGGTCATCGATCCGGCAATCTTCGATCTCACCAAATTGCTTCAAGATAGGGGAAAAATGAGACATGTTTTATTTTCATTCCCAGATGCAATACATTCTTTACTCAAAAGAATCACCTCTGCTTTTGTCTATATTTTTATTTAGGCTCAAAATTCTAAGCAGTAGCTCAACCTACCCGAGGCTATAATATCTAATCAATTGTAAATGCCTGGCCTTCATTTAGCAGAAAACAGTGTTACTTACAGCAAAGTGTGGCAGTACGTCAACCCTGTCCGCATCAGAGAAACCGGAGATCTCCAGCGCCCGTGGACGATGGTCCACCACGGCGTGATGTGGTGCACCTCTTCCTCTGCCCCTAGAGCCCCTTCCCCGAGCTCTGAGGGAGCCACGGCCCCGCGCATGGACCCCCCGACCACGGCCCGGTGCCAGGAGACCCCTTTTAGCAGCCTGGGCAAAGCGGAGATAAACAGCTAATGTGTAAAGCCCCTTGCCTTGCAGGCTGTACGCGGAGCTGAAGCTGCAAGCATGTTCGAGGCTGTTTCTCAGCTATGCTTTGCACATTGCCCGGCTATGCAAGTTGCTCAATGATAACCGTTGCACTGCATTGATCGTGAAGTACTACCATAATTATATGCATGCTGTAGGACAGTAAACTTAAAAGAATCACAAATGTATTAACATTATGAGAACAATATTGAGGCACGTTTAACAACTGTCTGATCGAGGAAACGGTGGGGCAGAGGGATGGGGTTAAGAAGAAAAATAAAAATGTTTTCTTTTAAAGTATTATTTGTAGTGTTTAACCTGCTTCTACAACATATTTGCATTGCACTATGTGAGAGTGCACCAAAAGAACAAGGAAAATGAATAGACTCACGACAGGAAAAAAAACAACAAAGGTGTTGGCTCAGCGATCAGCGTTAGCCTCGCGTGCAGTGTGCAAACTCATTGATTAACATGGGAGCGGATCCAAAGCGGATCCAATGCGGTGTACAATAGGCTTAAGAGTCACTAACATTTCAAAAAGATGAAATACTTCCCACACATTAGTGATAGTGAGTGTCCTTCGATGTTTCATTATCCGCTATCAAAATGAAGCGCTTGTGTACCCCCAAGTGGCAGCCAGGAGAGTAGCTTTTTGAAATGAACTGGCCAATGCTGTCAAACTGTTAGGCCCACGGTAGTAAACAGATGCTTCAACAAACGCCACAAAAACAGATTTGACTAATCAGCACACCATCAAACAGAGATGAACCACCTTCGATTTAAATTATTTAGTGTGACTTAATAACAAGGTGCATGTACCAGCCTAGCTTACTTAGTCTGTTTGCTTACAGACTAAGTTGGCTTAGTCTGTAAGCAAACCCAACATCTTTTCAGCCATAGAAGACCTGCCCTTAGTGTACCTGTAATGTTATTCTCAATGTATTTTGTCATTTTTGTTATAGAGTCACACGTTATCATCTCAATCAATCACATAGATTCCTCAAATAATAAATTTAAAAAAAAAGGAACTCGCATATGAATCAATATG
This sequence comes from Speoplatyrhinus poulsoni, assembly GCA_025447795.1. Classification (NCBI taxonomy): domain Eukaryota; kingdom Metazoa; phylum Chordata; class Actinopteri; order Percopsiformes; family Amblyopsidae; genus Speoplatyrhinus; species Speoplatyrhinus poulsoni. Next base: position 3,625 of record JAOEGT010001057.1, read on the forward strand.
ACAACATCAGTATTTGTAGGCCTGGTCCACACCTCAATTTGGAGCTGTGTGTATCTAATCTTCAGTAGAGCCGTGTCTTCTCCAGCCTGGGCCTTCTTGTAGAGATCCAGCTCTGTATCCAGAAGCTCCTTTTGGGCCTGTACACATTAACAGCGTTCATCGTGGGTGCCATACTCTCTGGCGATGTGGTTAAAATCGTACATCTGTATGTGCAGACATTACGAGGAGTTTAAACTAGTGGCAGTTTAACAGGAAAAGGACGAAGTCGCACTTCACCTGGACCATTTGACTCGCTTTTATTAATGGAAAACATGTTGTAGTTCTCTTCCAACTTAAAACGGGTTCGTTAATAAACTGTCAATACAATCTATAAACTCCAACTATGAAAATAAGAATACATGATGCCATGGATGTTTATAGCCATACCTACCACACAAAATCTATATAGAACACTATATAGAACACAAGAAAAATATACTGTACAACATACACACATCCTTATAGATAGGATATTGTGTAGTATAGAGCTAGCTGAGAGAGGACTTTTACCTGCGCCCTGCTTTTAACTGTGCGCAGCAGGCTGTTGCTGCTAGAGATGCCCTTGATCTCCTCCTGTAGCTTGGTGATGGCCTTGGTTAGCATGCCCAGTGTCTCCATGATCTTAGCCTTATCCTCTGCCTTCATCGCTTTGTTCTTCTCCACCTTAGAGATCAGCAGCTGCAGAGTCACAGGGCAAAGTTATTGGCATACTGTCGTGAGACTAAAAGCACAACTCAAACATAGTTGGAGCAGATTTTTTACTACTCCTCTAATGTAGTTGGTAGGATAGTAGAAAATATATGCTTGCCACAAAAGCATATTCACCACAGCGGCCTGCAAAGTTACTAGCTTTGCTCTTGAAGAATACATACAAGTGATCTCAGTCGTGCTAGCGATGTTGTAGTGTACATATTTACATGTCGTGCAAAACGGTTGATATCTATAAATCATACATTTACATTTGTAGGTCATTTGTGGCCACTTAGTATGACATATGTGCCAGAATAGAGCAGAAGCGGGTAAAGAAGCAATACAATTATAAAGGTTCTCACCTTCTGCGTTTCAATGTGCTTCTCCAAGATCTCCTGCTTTTTTTTCCTTACATCTTGCTGCAGCCTTAGAGCTTCCTGTGAAAGGGATAAGACACGGTCAGGAAATGTGGCCAGGGCTCCTACACATATTCTATTTACAAATTCCAGACTTTTCCAGACTTGACATTTCCAGATGTCATAGTATATTTTACCAAACAATGTATAGACACATTTTTTTTAATTTGACTGTAAACTATCTTGGCCGCGGATGTCCAGATATTGAATAGTTATAAGTAATTATGTAACTGTTCTCCAAATCGAATGTTCAGTTCAGACTTCAAGTTTTAATAGTTTGTTTCATACCGTGGCCTCTTTAGACATTTTTATTATGGCCTTTATTATAGTGGCTTTATATGACTTTCTGCCACAGATGGAATAATAAGTCAAAGCAAATGCTCTGTGTGCCACACACTACGCTAACATAGCACCAGCCCAGCTATTTAAACAAAAAACAGTGGAGCTCAGATTACAGGATTCGTTAGATCATTGCGGAGGGGGCGAAATAAAGTGGGAGGGGTCTGGGCGTCCTTCCCCATAAAATAACTGTCAAACACTTTTCCTGCATTATAGTGAATTGGCTACTGGAGTAGGTTAAAATTCCGAGCGGCAAACACTTAAATCTCCTGCATTCTGGTGAATGTTTAAGAAATAATTTGCATACACATTTTTCCATTACGTTCTGCATCAATTTATGATGTGTGGAGGAAAACCGAAATTCAGGAAAAGGTGACAATTCAAAATAACCTAATTTAGCTGTATATCAAGACAATAATTATATAAAACATCAGCTTTTATTGTCTCTTCTTAGTAATTACACATAGGGATATACACTTGTCATCTTTTGTTTAGGGGAGTAACCTTAAATGTGCATGTCACACATTCATTTCAATGATACATTTATTAATTGTAATTAATGTATTAACACCTGGAGTTTAATATCTTATTTGCCATCACACAGTGATACACACAGCTGCTTGCTCCAAACACCATGAAAAACACACGGGTCAATTTATTTCATAGAAATGTAGAATTCTATATTTTAGAAAACAGAATAGAGACAAAACACTGTAAACCCGAATGTTTTTCCATACTTATCCAGACCTGAAAATAACTCGAATCAAATTCCATACTTTTCCATACTGCGGAGGGAACCTGTGTGGCCCTTATTAGGAAGCAGCATTGCAGTCTCATCTTACCCGTTTCTTCTTCAGGGCATCCTCTGAGGATTTCTGAACTGCCTTCAGGGCAGCAGGATTGTACACCGTCTTGGTCAGGCCCGTGGAGGTAGAGAACACCTACAGAGATGTGCAAAGACATCAAGTGGCAGCTGTCAAACAAACAGTGTCTCTCACAGGACAGGTGTACAGAGAGAGACACCACTAAAAAGCCCTCACATCCACCTGATACACACAGATGTAATGTCTCAACACGAGCAGATCGGCTTACCTTTTCAACAGGAACTGCCGGTTTCGTAACAAATCCTAGACGTTCTTTAACTGACGTTTTGGCAGCATTCTGTATTGAAACAAGAATATCATCACAGTCTGGTTGTTTTTACACATAATAAAACCACACACGGGCATATAAACACCAATGCACGCACCTGAGAGGCTATGCTGGAGTCTTGGGAGGGCTCAGGGTTGCCGGTGAGCAGTGGCCCGAGGCGGTCTTTGACAGACTGCTTTAAAGAGGTGGCTGCTGTCTGCTGGATGTCAAGAGCAGTAGGTTTTAATAAGACGCGTCGCTGCGTACCCAGCGTGCATCCACAGAAACTCACTAACAAGTGTCCGAGCAGCTTTTCTAGTTTCCATCCAAATCACTGACAACCGTACTAACGTAACTACTGTATAATGTTGTATTATTACTGTGAACAGTACCATGACCGGCTGAGACTGAGGCTGCTGTTGCTGCTGCTGCTGCTGAGAATGCACCAGGCTCTGTCCCTGACCTGGAGCCTGTCTGTCTGCTACATCCTCACGATGCCAGTGCACCCTGATGAAGCGGTTGTTGAGCACAGCCTCCGTGCTCTGCATGGCTCGCCGGGCCTCCTCGGGGCAGGCAAACTGGATCAGCGCCCCCTCTGGGTCATTTTGGTAGGCTACCTGCAAACGGGAAGCAGCAGAGCATCTTTCGCACACTGCTCTAAAGAACTGTGTTTTTTTTTGTTTTTTTTTCAAATGCGCCGTCCACGCACAGAAGCGTGTGTATAGAGTCTGACCTGCAGGTTGACGATGGTGCCAAACTTGCTGAAGTGTTCATTGAGCTTGCTGATGTTGTTCAGCTCATGGGGGATTTGTCGGACCAGCAGCTTAGTATTACCAGTGTTAAAGGGGACCCTCTTCTGGTAGCCTTTGTGGATGGGTTTGCAGAAGTTTGGTCTGAGAAAGAAAACCATTAAAACCACATTTAAACACACAGTGAACAGACAGGTTTTTCCTTCTAGCATAGATAAACATGCAAGCGTGTACTTATGTAATCTCTCTGTGTGTGCTCTAGATTAAAGACTAAAGAAAACTAAAACTATACTATTTAAACAAGACTAAACAAAATGGCAGAATTACTTCTGCTGAAAGTACCTCTCAACCAACAGATTCAAATCGCAATTGGAGACAAAACACCATGTAAAACACATTTTGGTCTGATCCGTTGCATTTTCATATATTGCTTCCAGTCTTTTCGTTATTATTCAGGTAGTGCAAGTTCTTACTTTTCAAACCATGATTTCTTCAGGGGCATGCCTACATCGTGGGGACCAGCTGGTCTTTTCCTGGGGTCCGACTCCATGACAACCCTGTTGTTTGAAATCTTTTCTGGAAAGCAGAACATTTACCAGTCCGTTCAGTTTGCAGACTGAAAAACCAAGTTTAAATGGTGTTGTATTCTGTCCAGGGTTAATGCAATACTTTTGCCATCGCATATACAACTAAAAAGTCAATGGCAACTGAATCTCAGTTGAAAATGTTTTTCCTTTTCCCATTCCTTAGACTTGCAAGTTAAAAACATATTTACCTCTCGGAGGAAGGTCCACCTCCCCCATCGTCAAGCCAATTAGATTGGGTCTCTGAACATTGACCCGGTGGCGGTACAGAGGCCTGGATGTGATGCTGGGAGCCTCTGGATTGTACACATCGGTTTCATAGGTATCTGGTGAGCAGAAACCACGCAGATCACATCAAATCAAACAATAACGTAAGAAACAGTACGACAGTGGCTCCATTCCCCTCCCATTGGTTTTAAAAGGCCGTTAGCAAAACAAATGTAGCCAAAGGATTCAGGCAGCGCTGCTGCTCCCCAAGTCTCACCTGAGCTGAAAAGGGGTGGCTGGATCTGAGGCAGTGAAGAGCGGATGCCAGAGGTGACGATGGTGGGCACAGAGCTGGTGATGGAGTTAGGTGGAGCATCCATGCCTGACGGTTGCAATGGAGGGAGAGGAGGAGGAGGGCCTGCGTAAAAAAAGAACATATACTCATTATATCCATATTCTGTAAAAACAGCCCGTTGGAAAGCAAATCGCCACATACGCCCGCTGCGCTTACCTGCGATCGGCGGAAGGCTAGGCGGCAAAGTGCCAGGGGGAGGCACAGGCGGCCGCAGGTTCACCGGAGGGGGGTTCATGAGCGGCGGAGGGGGGGGGGGGAGGCCCGGAGGAGGCTGTGGGTCCACGCCCGGTATGGGTGGAGGCTGGAAGGGCAGCATGCTGGGCAGATTAACGTCCTCCACCACCACGGGGTCGCTGCCGTGGTCGAAGGGGCACATGTCTCCGCGCATGCAGAAACCTTTCTCTATAGGACAGAAGATGAGCAACGTGCACAACGTCACCATGAGGGATGCACCAATAGATTGGAGTCGGCCAAATTTACACTCAAAATACCAGATTGGTGGTAGTCCCATTTTCCTTTCTAATGACCGATACGCAAAAGCAATCTTTGTTGTCAGTTAAATGGCTTTCAATTCACCATTAACTTTGCCTTGGCTTGATTTCATGCATTTACCAGGATTACAATTATTCATGAATAATATATATAATTAAGTATAAAATCAGTATCAGGTGATTTTGCGGACTGAAAATCACCAGTATCTGCAAAAATAAATAAACTAAACAGATTGGTGCATCACTAGTTACAACCATGTATTAACAATTATATATTTAAAGCATCGGTGAGAAAAGCATCTTGGCTCACCGTCGTAGTCACGGCAACGCTTCCGCTGTTGTAGAGGCAGACCCCTACCAAAGGGGCCGCGATCGGCGGGGTGCTCGGGGTGGAAGTCCGACCAACTCTCCGTGGTGGTGTTGTTGCTATGGTGATGCGTGGGCGCAATGACTGTGATGGTACTACTCAGCGTTGGCACGGGAAAATGTGATGTGGTTGCCGTGGAAACCAGGACTGCCACCGGTGCGTAACCGTCGCCACCCTCGGGCCTGTCCACTCTGTCATGCTCATGCTTCGACTTCCCAGAATCCCGCTCTGTAAAGAGGAGGACAGGGGTTGTTACTGAGAATAAACGAGAGTTGTTATACAGCAGAATCCACTGTTATGATGAGAACTGAAAAAACAGAAGTGATCTTGTTTACCATATTATAAACACAAAAGTGATCAGGTTTATATATTATGCTACTGATATGGTAACTGTCTGTATAAAAGATTAACTGAGTCGGTCAAGATTGATTGATGACAAAGGCTAGGAAGCATTTGGCATTACAAATTTGATTCCACGGGCTCTCGTCTTGTTATAAGGTTATAATATTAAATTTGGGCACATATAATAATAATAATAATAATATATCCCCAAAAGGACAACCAGAGAAGTTATCATACTTATCAGAGAACCCTCCCAAACTAGATAGAGAACTTTCAGACCTTGGACAAGCCTGACCCTGCATTATACTCAAAGGGAATTCTCTCCATAATTAAAAGGTATAGTCAGCTAGTATAGTAAGCTAATTGTAACCTAATCCAGTTTTGTGTGAAATTCACAAAATACTGTACCTCCTCGCATTTTACTAGTTTATGGTAAATTAACTACTTTTTTATATAGCGCATATTTCCAAAGCTTTTTACAGTATTTTGCCTCACTCACACACACATTCATACACCGATGGTGATTGCTGCCATGCAAGGTGCGACCAGCCACCGGGAGCAGTTGGGGGGGTAGGGGGTTAGGCATCTTGCTCAAGGATACTTACAGGTAGGTTCGTTGTATGAACCCATGCAATGACAATACATATCTATCTAAATCGCAAGAGTATCGCTCTGCGGCAGCGGATCACACGTCGAAATCCATTGTGAAGCAGAGTGTAGTGCTATGTGGCTTTGTAGATACTAGCGGTGTTCGACACTTTGTTTTTGTTCCAATGTAGAGCCAGGGCTGTGTAGAAGTATCGTAATTGTTTCAACAAGCACAGAGAATGGTAAGCTAGCGAAATGGGAGGAGATATTTGTTGAATTTGACAAAAAAAAAACTTATTGTCTTACATTTAGCTTGCAATAGCTGACTGTACATTTAATCCTCCTGAGGTCTGTTGAGTCTCATTGGTTGTTTTCTCACCTCTACTCCTGGTTCTGGACCTGCTCCGGCTATGTGTTCGACTCCTGCTGCGGTCTCTGTCCCGGTCTCTGTCCCTGTCTCTCTCTCTGTCCCGGTCCCTGTCTCTGTCTCTGTCTCGGAGGCGGTCCTTGCTCCAGCTTCGACTGCGGCTGCGGCTGTAGCTACGACTGCGGCCTCTCCTGCGAATGTAGCGTTCACGGTACGTGTCCCTCCTAGGTGGAATGCGATCATAGTCTCTCTTCCTGGAACGTTCGTCCCTCTTGCCCCGGTCATCCAGCCTCCTGTGAACAGAACAGACATGGAGAGTTAAAGGCAGTTGGCAGTTTTGAGGTCAAATCAGTCGGTACCAGATGTCGGTACCTTAAAGAGAGAAACGCGAGTGGGATTACATCATCCCGTGTTCAACACAATCATGCTACGGCGAGCCAAAAGTTGTACCTTTTATATGTATTCTCCCATTTAGTTAAGCCGTTAATGGATGGTTCAATTTATCCAACAATGGCTGCAGGAGTCTCAATAGATAAAAGTTAAGTTCTGGTCTATTTATAGATTGCTCATTTCGCTGTGTCGTCTTCTAGTAGGCTAAAGACAGTAGCCAGAGTCAGTAGCTCAATTGATAAATTGCTTTTTATTTTAGCGCGTTGTTTATAAAAGGGATTTCCGGTACCGAATTCGAGGTACCGGACTGGCATCGATTCAAATGTGAACGGTACCGAATCCTAGTCAATATGATTATGGTTTTTTATTACAGCTAATTGACAGATGTCAGAAAACACATGCACCACAACCTGCCATCTCTGCTGTAGCGGGAGGTCGACTGCGGCGGACTGTGATTCACTCTCCGAACAAACTTCTTCTCCCGATCCTCCTCACGATTTGCCTGGACCAAAAAAAAATATATATATATATATAACACAACAACCACAAGTATATTTTGAGGTTTACGGAATATACGGGGTCTATTGGGAGTCCTTAGCACAAATTAGAAGTGTTTGCAATGGGCAGTCTGGCATGATTGGCCATGACACACACACATACACATATACATACATACATATATATACATATATATACACATATACATATATATATACACACACACACCTACACATACATATACACATACATATACACATATATATATATATATATATATATATATATATATATATA
>JAOEGT010001068.1:0-11472 GCA_025447795.1 Speoplatyrhinus poulsoni
GAAAAAGATATTTGTTACACTACTAGCTACTGAAAAAAGTTATAATATTACAGCAACTAGGAACTGGTTACTACCCAACACTGTTCAGCACATACATTTGAATTTGAATGACAAAATGTGCATTATTCAGAATAATTTCAGGATTTAGGTATGTAATAAATGCAAATATTCCAACTAGAAACGTTTCATTCTAAAGCCATGGACACTGCAAGTGATCCACTCACTCTGTTGCACATCGCTTTGCAACTGAAAGTTGATCACTTGTTTACATTCCAGGCTTTTGTTGCCTAGGTATCCCTCCCATATATTTCCCACCCAAAATGTTTCAGTCAATTTGTCAGTCAACGATATCCTTAGCTCTTATTGGTCTCCTGAAGTTGAGATTAGTTTAAGTTGGTACCCGCCCATTTCACGTGGCCGACTGTTATTTGAACTGTCGTCGCTAAAAGACTCATTGGAATTCCATTGTCTCTCGTTACTACATCGCTACTAGTCTCTTGGAGTGTGTCCGGCTTTAATGTAGGGTGATATACCGATAAACTATTGTAGCAGTGTTACAATGGCTGGGGCTGGGGTGACGTTAAATATATAAAGATAGGACAAAAATAAAAGTATGCTCATTCACAGACAAAGCAAATAATGTTGATTATCTAGTAACAAATGGGTCGAACTACCAACGGGTTGTTAGGTGCCCACGGCTCATTAATATAGATAATGTTGAAGATAACATTGCTATAGACTGGTCCCATGCCCACCCAAGTGTATATACTTGATTGGCTAATCGGTGTATGCTAGACACAGCGACTTTTCAAACACCATTTATTTATTTAGTAGTCACATATGATATAACCTTTCATTCCAGACACTATCTGTCTGTTAGACACATCCATCTTGAAACTGTTTTTAAAGGGCAGGCGCTTTCAAATATATTCTCGGCAGGTGATTGGACAAACTTGTAAATCAGCAGAGCCTATTGTTATCCACTCTTGCAGTAAAACATTTGGAGAAGAGTGAAAACATATTTTCCATTCAGAAAAGCCTTTGCTCTTCAAATGAATTCTAATAAAGTGTAGGTTTAATATTAAATTTTCCATTACGTTAACCACTGTAGGACCCGCCATTATCGTTTTCGAGTTGTTTTCAAGTCACCTTCGTCCTACCTAAACCACATTAAGGCTGACTGGCAACACACTAGCTTACCGACCTGAAACACGATATCCAAGCTCTCCAGACGCTACATATGATTAGTAACACTACATTCATATTTGTGTCATTTGTGAAATAAAAGCACAAAGTGTTATTGTGTGCATTTAACATGTATTTAACAAATAAATTATCAACTTACCACCTTGTGTACAGGCTCCCAAAAGGTTGATGATATTTTTGTGTTTACCAATCATTTTCATCATCTCCATTTCTGAAATCAAGTCAGATAGGTCCTTCTCTGTTGCATCAGCTGCACAGTTGAAAAGGTGACACAAAATTTAGGTGCATGCCTAAATTATAAAGCAATATTTCTTATAGGCTTTTTTAAAACAAATGTATTCATATAACAGTAAACATCTCTTACATTTGAGCATCTTTACGGCCACCTTGGTTAAACGCGTGGGCTTGTTTTTGTCGATTCCCACAGCTTCGGCTAACACCACCTGACCAAAACAGCCTTCTCCAAGAGGCTTTCCCAAGGTCAGCCTGAGGGACGCGAACACACACAGATGTCAAGTGAAGTCAGGTTTAGTTTCAGTATGACCACAAAATCTCTATCGTTGTAGGCCAGCCCATTAGCTACTGGGCTGGTTATCTATATTGTCCATCTGAAAAATGTATGTATTAGAAAATATTCTCAAGTTAATGGTACACTACCGTAACAGAAAAAAGTTAATATTAAAATCGTAATTTTAAATGTGTTTTTCACTTCAATGAGTCTTGTCCCGAATATAGATAGAATTCCATTAAACATTTTATTATATTCACATATAACAGGTTCAGAATTCTAGGATATGAACAATTTTTTTAGGACATACTATAACTACATGAAATGATACTTAATTAAATGTAGTCAATCTAATGTAGAGTTTTGGTGCGATCAGCTCATTTGTGTGAGCTGTCTGTCAGTGGACATGGGCTACCTGTCGCGGGGCAGCTCCCACAGAGGGTCATGGGGAAGCTCGTACTCAGACACGCCTGCCAGGATGGTGGTGGCAGCACTGGAGAGACGCGAGTGACGGATTAAACACATCCCTGAATGGAGGGAGGACGAAGACTCAACAGACACCTAGAGGAAGGAAGGAGTGCTTACTGCTGCTCACTGGAAACAAGACACAGACACAGGGAGACTCTGGGGGCACAATACCTGTCTCCTCACAGGGATGCTCTTGGCCAGTTTCTGGACAGCCAACTGGCTGTTGAAGTCACTCTTCTTCGGCGTGCAGCACAGCCGGCAGATGATCACCATGGCGGCGAGGATGACAATTATGAAGAAGCTGAAGCAGTAGATGAAGATCTCCAAGTAGGTTTGGGAAGGCACAGGGGTGGGGGGCAGCTCTGTAAGGGGGACGAGAAAGGCGTTATTATAGGAAACTCTACAAAACGATAATGGCTTTTTTTTAGCATAGCGTTTAGAGTGCGGTGGAAACTACTGCCCTGCGTTAGCATACCTTCAACTACATTCAGCCACGCAGAGTGGTGCGAGATGCCTATTGAGTTTCCTGCAAGGCAGGTGTACTCCCCTGTGTCATTCAGGGAGACGTTCTTTAAAGTCAAAACTTCCATCTCCTGGTCGGTGGTATTCAAACCTGCCTCCTGAGAGAAAGAGGCTGAACTGTTAGAACACTGAGCACTGGTGTGAGAAGGCTCAATTAAGGAGAGGTAGTTATAGGATGGACTAAAAGGTATAATTCTCACAAGCAGTAAAGAATGCCAATGTCATGGAATGTCATGTAAATTTAGAAACTTGTAGCAATGACAGACAAAATTTCTCTAAATAATAATAATTTACTCGATTTAGGGTGCCAAGGATGATTGACCAAAGTCTTTTGGTGTGAAATATGCAAGAGCGATAGGCAACCAGAGCCTGGAATATTTACTAGCAACTAACTTTGTGACAAAGTGATGGGCAAGAGTGAATCACATTATGTGCCTGGGTCGTGTTAAGAATCTAAGTGTTTAGTAAATGCCCATACACACCTTTAGGACTCGGACATAAGGATCACCATTTGGGGCTTCTCTACTGCCGTTGACGGTAATGTGTTTGAGCCACCGAATGTGTGGCTGTGGATCGCTAAACACTCGACACACAAACTCCACGTCGCTACCAACCACTGCCGTCCGATTGGCTGGGAGACCTGCCTGGAGAATTGGTCTGTGTGGAGAACGTTCTGGAATACAAAACAGCAACATACAAAAATCAAACATATTTAGAAAAGATATCGAGAACATTTTGACTTTATATACAATTAAAAAAATATAGCTCTTACCAACTACATCCAGCAGGTAGGTATGTTTAAGGCTGCCATATTCATTCTCCACCACACAGGTGTAGTTACCTTTATCAGATGGAACCACAGACTCCATTATTAGAGTCCACATGTGGTCTTTGATCTAAGGAATATATGACCATAACTTTTTTTAAACAATAAATGAAAAGCAATGCTCTTTATTAAAACAGGTTGTGGTGTGCCACAAGTTCAACTATTAGGAACTCTGATGTTTGTGTCACATTGACAATTGTCTTATATCTATTTCTACCCGTTTAGTGTTACTTTACTTGTATTTGTAACAGAAAATACAAACCTTAAATCCTCCGATCCTTTGGTCTTTCTTAAACTCTTTTTCGTTCTTGTACCAGCGCAGGGAGGGAATAGGGTTCCCTGTTGCTTGGCATTTAAACTTAACTGTTTTACTAGCAGGAACAGCATGGAGTTGCTTTTCCATCTTATCTGGCATTACCCACTGAGGTGCCAAGGCTAATGAGAGGTGGGGAAAACAACAAACACAGAAAATATAAATATAAATATACTAAACTACTGACTCCAGACTGTCCTTATTGCACAAGTACAAAAAACAGATGTCTTCAACATCTTTAATTGGAGCTTACGCTGGAGCTTTTCATTGCTGGTTGACAGTTCATTTGACAGTTTATTTTCCTCCGAGGATGACTCATCATCTTCTTCATCTTCTGAAGACTTCACAGTGTCAGCTAAATGAAATAAAAAGAATGTTGTATGCAAGTCAAGTGTATGCATGTTTGTGTGTGTGTGTCTGCGTGTGCGTGCGAGCGCGTGTTTGAGTGCGTGCATGTGCATGTGTGTGTGTGTGTGTGTGAGTATGTCCCATGAGAATGCACACAGGTGCAGACAGAAACGGCTAACACAGGGCATCTGGACCTTTAATGTGCTCCTTGTAGAGCAACAGTAAAAGACCCAGCAGATTAACCTCTGACCCTGTCACCTTGTTTACTGAGAGTCACATTGAACAAGGCTTGTGCACCCTCCATCTTAACAAGCCCAGCAGACAGTGGCTGTCACCAGGCACAGTGCTGCATCCACCCACCTCTAAAGGTTCAGAGACCACCTCCCTCTGCATGACCAGCCTTCTAAAGGCTCACGTACACACACACACACACAGAAAGCTTCCCGCCTTATATCCTGCTAAGCTTAAGCTATTTTGGAACAAAGAGATGGAAGGGGTGGGTTGAAGAAGGGGCATAGCGTAAAGTTCATGAAAATAGAAAATACATCTGTGTGGTGTACTGGGAAACAATTGCTAAATAAGGATCTCCTGCATAAAAAACCTGTGGAAGAAATGGATAAATATGTTCTGTAGTTGTTGAGACAAGGCTGGCTTTCTCATTGCACTCTCAATGTTAATGGGACCCATTCTGTCTTTTTAGAAAGATTGCAGGTTTCCCTCAAGACTGGATGGGGGGTTAATAGCAGTCCCGACCAGTCACATAAATAAACCACCATTTAAAAGAACAGAGGTGGGAAATTGAAAGCAGGCTTTGTTTATGGAAAGCACAACAGAAAAGAAGTTAAACTTGATGTGTTATGGACTTTGGAGAAAAACAAGAATTTACAGGCTGCAAAAAGACTAGTATCAAATGCGCTTGCTTTTCAGCTGGAAACCAGATGCTTGGAACGAAGAAAGCAAACACAAACACACACACACACACACACACACACACACACACACACACGCACACATAACACAGGCACACATGTGCATGCAACACACATGCATAGGAACTAGGAAATTGGAAAGTAAACTGTGAAGAGAAAAGCCTGTGTTTCTGAGTTACACCTAACACTCGGGTCTACAAATGTGTGTGTGTCTGGACAGGATATACAGACTATAACCAGTGGAAAGGGAAGCCAGATTTCACCATGAAAAATCACTTTAACCACTCGTGGACCAAAAAGCAGACAAATCTTTAAAAAGCTTGTTTTTTTATTACAGAAATCTACTCGGGAAAGTTTTGAATTCTTTCCATGTATATAACAAAGCTTCCTTTGACTGTAAACAGTCACTGTCTAACTTGAGTACTGTCTTGTAGCGGTTGGTTTCAGAAATGCTTTAGCCACAACTGAACCCAGACTTGAAACAGGCCTCATGAAACGAGAGAGAAAAGGAGAGGTCCATCACACAAACCAAGGGCGCTCGCAAAAAGTGCTTTTAATACAGTGCTTTGAACTTCAACCTTAAGCCACAGGATGACATATTAGGAACATATTACACACACACACTTACTTGTATCTGTATCTGTGTCTGTGTCCTCTGACGTGGGCCTGGAGCGGGTCACCTGACACTGGGTCAGAAGGACTAGCAGGAGACACAGCAGAAGATCGGACAAGCGGGGAGAGAACATTCCGGAAGTGGAGCGGGTACTTTAACACATACGATTACTGTAACTCCCCCAACTCAATACCCCTGTACCTGAGAGAGAGAGAGAGAGGGGGGGGGGGTTAAATTGTAAAATGACATTGTTACATTACATCTGTTCCTGTTGTTTACTCTTTACAATTGATAAATGTAAATGTGATGTTATCCCATCCTGCGATAGGGTCTCTCCCATTTTATAATGAAAGTAAACATAATATGATATGATCCAACCCTGTGAAGTCTATCTTGGCAGACTGGGTAGTAGTGGCACTAACTTTTAAGGATGGAGTTAACCTTTAAGGATGGAGTTAAAGTTTAACTATATCCTTAAAGGTTAAGGATGGAGTTAACCTTTTAGGATGGAGTTACCTTTAAGGATACAGTTAACCTTTAAGGATAGAGTTAACATTTAAGGATGGAGTTACCTTTAAGGATAGAGTTAACCATTAAGGATATAGTTAAACTTTAAGGATGGCGTTAACCTTTAAGGATGGAGTTACCTTTAAGGATATAGTTCAACTTTAAGTAAGGAGTTAACCTTTAAGGATGGAGTTACCTTTAAGGATAGAGTTAACCTTTAAGGATGGAGTTAACCTTTAAGGTTAGTTAACCTTTAAGGATGGAACATCAACATTATGTAAATGTTGAAAAATACAGAGACAGCAATATAAGACACAGCAGGGAGCTTATTGGGATGTATCTTATAGCAAATGGGGAATGTTAATTACCCCCCACCCCACGTATACAAACACACACACACGCCCTAAAAAAAGTAAAATCGCCATGCTTGCTTAAGAGTGTCTATTGGTATTTCTGTCTCCTATAAGCACTCTAGCATCTATTGCTGGTAGTGCCAAAGGTAGTAAGACCAATGCTAACCCAACTAGGCTACATAACATAGGTGTGGTTTATCACAATTGGTTTTAAAGGGAACACACACACACACGCTCACAGGTCACAACACTCACATTTGACATTGCATAAGACTGCCATGTGCTGGCTTTTATCTCTACACCAGTGTGAGCATTCTACCACAGAAGACAATACAATACAATATAGGTACGAATCACTGCGGTCAACATGGAGGCTATACCTCTGTCGTTTTCCATGACATTCTTCAATCTGTTAGTCTAGAAAGGACCAGAGTTTATAAGTGTTTCATTTTATACTGTATGTGTGCTAAGAACATGTGTTTTGTGGCATTGTGGTCAATGCTGTACGCTCCACACACACCCAAATTGTGTGCCTCCTCAGTACATGTAATGTAAACAGAAACACAGCAACAACAGATGTTATGAATTCATAAAACTTCTATAGCACTCTTATGTAGCCTCTAAATCAATATTAGCATTGGTTGGCTGGCAGCACTGAGCACTCAGCATGTAATGGACTATCCTGCACTCCGGCTGCATTGACATTACAAAGAACAAGTGCAGTTATGCTAACTGCTAGCATCATCACACTGGAGTCTCATTTAATCACACCCTCTCAGCTAAGTCTCAAATGGAGTGTGTGTGCGTGTGCGTGTGTGTGTGTGCGTGCATGTGCTTGTCTGTCTGTCTGTGTGCGTGTGTGCGCGCGCGCGCGTGTGCTTGTCTGTCTGTCTGTCTGTGAATATGTGTGTGTGTGTGTGTGTGTGTGTGATGTAATATTATTATTGATGTGTAACATAAGTGTGCCAAGATTATGAAAGCATAATTGCTAGATATACATAATACACACACGCAGATATATGTCAGGTATAACAGCCTACATTTAAATGAGTCTCTTTAATTGAGTTGTTTGTATTCATTATTCTATGTGGCTCTGGTACAGATTTATTTCTGCGTCGGCCAGCCTTCAAACTCATCCAGGAACTGACGACACTAATGTAGGCTCCATATTGTCATTGCTCCCCTCCATGCACCTCACAAGCCCATTCCAGCAGTAGCGCAAATATGGCTGGAATGAAAATCTATTGTTACAGAATGGCATTCTACTGAAGACAATGCAAATCACACATTGAGACAGGGGACAATGAATGGAACCACATGCAGGAACCTTCTCTGACATTCCTCTTTAACCTTCTCTATTTGTTTACAATAGAGCCTGTTAGAATGTTGGGCCTGTTCCCTGTTTAGACCTGTGCCCAGCAAAGATGGAAAGCAGAATTGAAGAGAGGAATCACTCCTGCAGCTATAGTAATATACCGCTCTCTTTCACAGCCAAGAGAAGCCCCTAAACCATCATGACTATGTATGAGCATCTCTGAGTCAGATCCTCATATGCCCTCAACATATCTCGAGTGGACACCATGTCAATAGTAACACTAATAGTGATGATTGCAATAGGTCTAGATGAGCTGCTTTCACGTCAGTGTGACAGTGTCCCTGCCCTGTTAGATATCTCATTATCCATACTGCTCCTCCTAGGAAATGACAGGGCAATGAGGCCAGATATATTTTAAAATTAAGCTTATGGTTTGGGGCATCTCTACATCGTGCAGCTGTTTTGTTTTACAATCTAAATTCAATTTATTTTCCAAGCACACTCCCACAAGAAAGGAATGTGATTCGGTTAGGTTGAAACTGATTTACATAAAACCTGAACACAAACTATCAAAATAAAAATATATGAAGAATGTAGCCATATTATATTTGCTAATAGTGCATATTGCCAGCAGCCATGGTTGTAGAAATTAATTGCCCAAACGATATAATGAAGCATGATGATATTTAGATAGATGTAAGATAAATTCAATCAAGGTCGCATTGTTTCACATTCACTTTGATCACTTTGATCCCCGTGCCATTATACTAGTTTATTTACGTGAGTTTATTAATTAGGCAATGCGAAGACAGATGGCGCAACGGCTATTATTTCTTTTGTTTGCAAGAAGAACAAATAACTTCCACCGAACTGAAAATTAAATAAGAACATTTTCACTTAGCCTACCTGTAATGACAAGTCTGGAGACGAAATACGCACAATATTCACACACCCAGTTCACAGAATGCGCTGCAACGTGATCGCGTTTTTGATCCCAATGGAATCCCAATGGAATCTTTGTGAGCAACACAACTTTTTCTTCGGGGCAGAAAACGTGGGAAAACGCACAATCCATTCACGGTATTGTCTCGGAGTGTTCTTGTAGTAGGAACGCCTACAGTAAGAGTCTCCCTCCTCCAAAAGCGACCCTGGGCTGGCCCCCAATACACAATGCCATGTAATTCATTGAGTCCGTTTTCCGAGTGGGGTAATCAACGTTCTTGCACGGACCTCCCCCAACAACTCTTCAGGTCTTTGAGAGGAGGAGGGTGTAGCTGAAATAAAAGTTTCCCTCTAGCCCCCACCCCCAACCCCAGACCCTCACACCTCCTCCTCGACTGCAAGAAAGGGATTTCCTCTCTTTTAAATTCCTGCAGTGATAAGACATGTTCTGGCATCTTGAAGACGTCGGGTTGTTTTCATATGGGCAGCAGGCAGTGGGTTGACCGTGGGCCAAAGTGCGTATAAAGATTGTCCAACAGATGGATTCCATTGTGAATTCATTGGCATATGTGCGTTCAGCGCGTCAGCACGAGAACAATGCATTCGTGTGTTCATGGGATGAAACGCACATCATAATTGTAATTGTAATAATTGTAATCCATTCTGATGCTCCTGTGGCTAATTTGTCAAACAATATGTCATTTTACATCGCCACTTTCATTACTTGTCTATTTTAACACTAACACATTTATTGTAAGCTGCCAAAGGCAGTAGCTTATAATGTTAATGTTTGTGTCCTGAACAGACTTGTATGAATTGTAGGCAACACATAAAATGAGGGTAAAGACAACTTGGAACTGAACAGTGAACATTTTTTGTAAATAATGGAAGCAAATATGAGAGAACTGATTCACAGCAAACGGGCAATACAGATCTATATTTTCCTCTCACAACATGAATAGGCTACAAGGACACCATTATATTTTATAGCATTTAGCCTACACTTGTATCCAAAGCCCTTAAAATAAGTTGTACAGTTTGACTTACTATAAAGTAGGCTTTCATTAAGTAGTCTTTAAAATGTCAGCAAGACATGTTTGTGCACATTTTTTAAAAAGAAAAGAAAAACATATTTAGTAAAATATGAAAATATTTCCAGTGTTGTGCTAAAATTCTTCAGGCATCCATCAGTTTGTGTGATTATATCCAATCCCAAATATGAGCAAAAAGGCAGGGTTTGAAGGTCTCATGATTGTGTTGGTCTCCAAACCAACAGGCAATGAGCCACAACATTGAGGAACAACTGTGCACATTGTTAAAAAAGAAAAGAAAAACATATTTAGTAAAATATAAAAATATTTCCTGTGTTATGCTGAAATTCTTCACATATGCATCTAACAGTTATGTGTGATCATATCAAATTCCAAATGTGTGTAAAAAGGCCATTATAAAGCCAAGTTCACAGACAGCTCATATATCAAGATGTGGATATACCTGGTGACTGATACACCTCACAGCCTAGCAACATCGCACAAACACAACTGTGCTGCTAACAACAACTATGACTTACTTGTTGTATCGTGTAGCTAGCAGACTGTGCAGCTGTAGCAAGTGAATTAGCCTTGAGGATCTTAATGCTGATTGCTCAAAGTGTGTAAGATGGTGTATTTTAGAAACTAATATTTCTGACAGGGTTTACTGTCATGTTGTTGTTAGCTACCTATGCATAACGCAAGAATTATTGTTTGTCCTCCGTTGCCATAAAACCAGGGAACTATACCAGCACAAGTATGAAATAATGTTTCAGGTATTCACTAAACACTGTTCTGCCCCCTCTGGAGAAATGGCATAACAGCCCATTCCTTATTAACACATCAAGTCAAGTTGATTTATACAGCCCTTAATCACATTACGGTCTCTAATGGCTGCACAGGCCAACATTTCACATGGCAAACAAACAGCTCCTTTACCTGTTCCTGAAATCGGGCAAGGAAAAACTTGGAAGGAAAAACAAGGAAAAACGTAGAAAGGATCCACATGAGGAATTTGAAGACATATAGGATGTACAGTTATTGAGTCAGCAGCAATATGTATTGGACAATGAGTAAGCATGCACACATAATAGTTAGCAGACCATGATGAGTTGTTCTCTGAATTAGCTTACAATCGCTGCCTTCATCTTTGAAACCATACAGAGACTTTTTAAACAAATACTCCATAAAGTAGCATATATTGCAAATTTGAATGTTACTCATGGTTGGTGAATGCATGAGAAAAAAATGAATCTTCATCATGCAATGGCTATGTGCAGTATTCCTACAATAAGTTAAACACTTACGAAGCTCCTTCATAATCTGGATCCTGCGTGAAGGGTTCATTCAGTGAATGGCACACACGAGAAAATATCACCTCTACACGGTACTGGAAAGTTATGCATGGCTTCCACAACATGTATCCTGTCCAAAAGAGAGACTCACCTCTTCTCTTTCCAACAGACAAGTGATCCAGAAATATAGTTCATTTTTGTCTAAATGTTTATTTTGATTGTGTGTGTGTGTGTGTGTGTGTGTGTGTGTGTGTGTGTGTCTGTGTGTGTGTGTGTGTGTGTGTGTGTGTGTGTGT
>JAOEGT010001079.1:0-11472 GCA_025447795.1 Speoplatyrhinus poulsoni
AGCCCGCGCTTCACGCCCCAGTCGCCCACCTACACACCCAGCTCCCCGTCCTACAGCCCCAGCTCGCCCTCCTACTCGCCGACGTCGCCCAAGTACACGCCGACCTCGCCCTCCTACAGCCCCAGCTCGCCCGAGTACACGCCGACGTCGCCCAAGTACAGCCCGACGTCGCCCAAGTACTCTCCGACGTCGCCCAAGTACAGCCCGACGTCGCCCACCTACTCGCCCACCACGCCCAAGTACAGCCCCACGTCACCCACGTACTCCCCCACCTCGCCCACGTACACGCCCACCAGCCCCAAGTACTCGCCCACCTCGCCCACCTACTCCCCGACCTCGCCCAAGTACAGCCCCACGTCGCCCACCTACTCCCCGACCAGCCCCAAGGGCTCCACCTACAGCCCCACGTCGCCGGGCTACAGCCCCACCTCGCCCACCTACAGCCCGGCCATCAGCCCCGACGACAGCGACGAGGAGAACAATAACTGAGCGGGACCCCGGGCGTCTGGCAGGAGGAGGCTGACGAGACACCACTTCCTCCTCCTCCTCTTCTGCCCCCGTTTCCTCCCACTCTCAAACACTCTCCCTGGTCTAGGGCTGAACTGAAGGAAGGCGTAGCTAATGTCTGGAGGAGGGGGAGGTGCTCCTTGTCACAGCTAAGCCAACCCACTGGGGGCTCAGATTGTGAATTAATTTTTTTCCTCCGAGGGAGGCTTCTCCTCTCTGACCTGTCTTGACTATCGTAAGGAATGGCTCCCCCTCTATAAAAACAAAACGTACTGCTATTTGATAGACTTGAACTGCCGGGAAGAGGCTGCCTTTTTTTTTTTTTTTGGTTCTAATTAAAGATTGTTTTAAATGTTCCTGGAGGTTGTCGAGGTGAAACTAAGTGTGAGAGGAACAGACTCAAAGAGGGGACGGGGGCTTTTCTGACCACATACGCGAGGGGGACGGGCTATGTGGGATGTATCCTAGTTTATACTGCTTGTCTCTCTCTCACTCCAAATATCAGTGTTTTTTTTTTTTTTTTTTTATATATTGCCAAAAGCCTTCTAAAAGTAAGTGGATTGTATTTATCACCTTAAGCATGAGGTTAAAAAGAGAACTTAGGGGCTGGGGGCTGAGGGCTGAGCTCATCTTTATTCCACATTTTAGTACAATGCAAGTAGGATTCATGTTTTTATTTAGGAAAATGTACAGTTCAGTTTTGGTTGCGTGAGTAACAGCTGGAGCAGTACATTTTGATATGGCCTATCAAATGTTTGGGCGCTGGCTTGTGGGGACCCACATCGAGGATTGTCCGTAATTGTGTGCAGCGTAACACCACATCCTCAGACCACTGATAATACTAGATTTGGAGTGGAGAGAGAGAGAAACTGGCATGCAGGGGAAAATGGTTGCGGAGGACTTCACTGCTGTCGTTTTGTTTGCTCTCTGCAACATTAAGTGGATGTGTTGTGCACCGCCCATCCCAGACGCAAACACGTCATGAAGCGCCCACCAGCATTTATTTTGTCCTTCAGCATTTTAATGCATGTACGACAAATACACTTTTTTTTTTTTTTTTCTTTTCAATTTCAGAATCTTTTCTTGACAATGGGAATATAGAGATTTGTATGAAGATTCTTAATCCTATCCAAAGGATAATTCTGTCTATAATTGTAAAATGCGGGGTCTGTTGGTGGATGAGGGGTTAGTTTGATAATGCTGCTTTTGTCATTGTTTGCATTAGTAGCACATGTTAATACATTATAATCAATCTTTAGGTTAAGAACTTTGAATCTCCGCCACATTTAAATAATCCCGTCCATGATGTCTGAACTTTTACATCATTTGGACTTGCTATTCAATTTATTTAAGTAAAAAAAACAAAAAAAAAAAACTTACTATTCTGAGTGAAATAAGAATAGAGGAAAAATGTAAACTTTTTGTTGTGCGTTTGCGTTTGGTGACTTTAGAAAGCGATCTACCGGGGTGGGGGGCTCATGACACTGTGGATGAAGGGGCTGGGGAATGGAGTGAGGTTGTCCTACTTTTCACAATGCCATCCCACCCCCCACCCCCCCGACAGGTTTTCCCCACCATGTATTCCTCCTTGCATTACCACAATGGCCTTCTCAAATCAAGATTGGCTACTGCTCATACCCAGAGTCCTACAAAATCTTGCATGATGTCATTTCTTAAAGCTCTCTAGTGTCACCAGTGGGTGTGGCTTTTGTTCCATTCATATACTAAGGCAAGATGTCAGCGTTTGAAGTTTCTTGTTTTCTTTTTCTGCAGTTACCCTCTTGTCGCACTAGAGGGCGACATTCTACTGTCAAGTTGGCCAGTTCCTAACATCAGAGGTTGTCCATAAGAAGCAGCACTTTTGGCCTTTCACTTTAGTCAAACCAATACCCACTACATTAGTGAGTTTTGGAATAGGGCAGAATAGGTACTAAGGTGATTTCAAACACCCTGTTTTGATTTGGGAAGTAGTGTTCGGTTCATTGTAGGCTATCTGACAAAGGGATATTTTTACCCCCTCCCATCCCCTTATGTACCAATGAATCAGGGCATGGTTCCTGAAATAATGTGTCTTGCTTGGTGTGCCCCCTCCCCCAATCATCCACACGTGATCCTGATCTTTATTGAAATCTGTTTGATTTCTATTGTTGTATGTACTTGATCGGGGGGTGGGGGTCGCGTCTTGGGGCAGCAAGAGTTGTCATGTAGTACTGGATTTGACTGGGAGTCTGTGTAGTTGAGAATGTTAATCTTGACACAGATTGGGTTTATACATTCTTTTTATTAATAAACAAGAACCAGTATGGATTTGATTTTTTTTTTTTTTCAGCCAAATATTTTCAGGAAACACCTTGAATTGAATAGACAAGCACATTTTTTGTCTCTTGACTTGTCTCTTTTAGGACATTGTACTTACTGGAAATACTGTGGTGGATTTCCGAGCTTTCCAGTGAATTACCCATACCTCCATTACACTCATCTTAACTGTTCAAATTCAGGATGACAGGACTCCCAGATGTATGAATGTGTGATATGAATGTGTGTATTTTTTGTGTGAGAGGGCAAGACAGGGTTTAAAGTTGAAGAAAAGAATATACAAACAAGTGGAAAGGAAGGTTTAAATTAAAGAATTGCCACTGTATATAAATCAACCCAATATTTCATCTGTATCTTTGTTTAATACTTTTTTTTTTTTTTGACTTGATGGAAAAAAAAATTAATACTTAATAAACGTTTTACTACATGACTGTGAATGTCTGTCTGTTCCACTAATTGCGTAACTAAATGCTTGGATTCAAAAATAACATTTGCCAAACACTAATGGGTTGCTGAATTCTAGGTAGCCCTACTGTATTGTGAGAATTGTCAGTAAATTCAGTAAGACAGTCAGCTATAAAGTCAGCGCAATGCTCGGTGTGAGAACGTTTTCTCTGGTTAGTAGCCCATATCTCTCCAGTCGATTTAGATTTTGCTAGCAACCGGAAGATTCTGACCAGTCAGGGCCTTTTTGCACTGTTTGGTCCAGCGAATCGACTTTGCCTGTCAATCAGATGAATGCGTCCAGTCGCACACACATCTACACAAGTAGGTGTGCCAAGCTTATATCATACTCAAGAATACTTGAGGCTGTAATTGCTGCCGAAGGTACTTCAAAGTATTGAACAAAGGCTGTGAAGACTTATGTACATTTATTGTTTTATTTTTAATACATTTGATATAATTTCCAACAAACTTTTTTCACTTTATTATGGGGTATTGCGGGATGAATTCTGAGGAAATTTTATTTTAATCCATTTTGGAATAAGGCTGTAACATAAAATGTGTGAAAAAGTGAAGCGCTGTGAATACTTTCCGGATGCACTGTATCTGGTTTGCCAACATGCTCCATGGGGAGGGAACAGAGGAGCGGGGGCTTGGAATTAGGTTAATAAAACAGTTCTGGTGAATTCTTAAAGAAACAATGTGTGCCTTTTCTGCATCAATGTAGGGTGGAAATGTCTATTTAAAGGAAAACATAAAATATAGGAACTGGCACAATACAAAAATATTTGGAATGTAATGCAGGGCTATCAAACATGGTATTGCATAGGCCTATTCCATATTTTTCAACACACTCATTTTTTTTCAACTGGCCCGGTTTGAAACGTATTGGCCAGAAGACAGTTTTTACTGTTCCTCCTCCAAAACTTGTAATTTATCAGTGTTAGAACAAAACCAAAGAATTATATTATTGAACATGTTTAATCCATAATTAAATGCGTCCTGGATATTTTACAGTATAGAGGCAGAATACACCACAAATTAAGCATTGTCATGTAGTCTAATTGTCTCCAACAAAGCTACTTGTAGAGTTCCTTGAATACATCTGTAAAGACTAGCTGTAAGAGGAATAGGTTACTAGTCACTTTCTTGAGATTTCAGCTACACTAAACAGGCTATCAAACTGTATTGTGTTTGTTAGAGAAGGTATATACATTGGTATTTCTATGTAGGAATATCCAGTGCTTGGCTGGAGGTGTTGTCTAGGCCTATCACATAAACTGGCTATTGTAAATAGTTATATTTACATAGTTAAAGTTGATTATTTGACAAATATTTACATTAATCTGATATATATATTGATACAATTCCAGAGCTTTTATTTTGAAATCTGAAAACACGTAGGCTATCCCCAGAATAGTTTAGAAGAGAAACACAGGGAAAAGTTTGGGAGCCACTGCCTTATCACCAATTACATTTTGCTGAATAGGCTGATGCCGCATCCAGACCAGATACATCTACCATGCATGGCCTGAAACAAAGTCAGTTAACCACAAACCAGAAACACGATTGTAGCCTAACTGTATTAGGTACATGGGAATTAATGTAATATCATCCTAATAAACATAAACCTCCCAGAGAGAAAGAATAGGAAATGTTTTGGTAAAAGCCGTATACATCCCATTGACTTGAATCGTTTATGTTACCTTAAATCGTCTAGGGGTGCGGCGTACCCTTGTCCTACGAACTGTATTTTAGAAATACTTTCTCAGAATCTGGGTGAGTCCCTTGATGACTAATATCCTACTGCAATTTCAGAGGGGATTTGTTAAGTTTGTGTTATTTGACTTGGAAATCCTAAGATTAATGGTTGCTAGTGAAAATTAAAAGTTCTTACTTATATTTAACACAGTTACCACAATATCGCTTTTTATAGGCCAATTATAAATTTTTTCTTGCCTGTTGCGTGCATACAATTTGAGCGTGACTATAGGAAATAGACTAGCCTAACCAGGGTCTTGTTATATGGCTCTGGGCCTCTAAGCCCACGTGATTTCAACACTTTACCAATGAGTTCAAATACACAGACGTCAGAACAAACCGCAAGTTTTAATAAAGTATGCGGAAGTAGGCATGTGAATGCCTGGATACCATGGGATATACCCTCAATAATATCCAATCCCATAATCACATCAATAATTATTATCTAGTTTGAGACAGATCACAGATCCTAATAGTGTTGGGGGAAATCACGTGTTTAATTAAGTTCTTATTTAAAAGTAAGGTATATAGTTGATAATAGCTCACAGCAAAACCGGAGTCAATTTGGATCATCGCGATTTCACTGTTTTCTGTAGTAACATTTGTGGTCTGTGCTGTTCACCTCTGCACAGATTTGGTCATGTTCTGTCGGTTAGTCAGGGGGCTGGGCTATGAAGTAACAAGCAGGAAATCTCTCTGCATCTGAACATGTCTGCATACAGCGTGTTCTTGCAAGACTGCAATTATTTTCCACTTCTTTCTGCTCTGACCTGCTGCCACACCCTTACTTTGCAAGGTAGGTAAGACTCGCAACAAAACATCTAGGCCAATGTTATTTTGTCAATAGGCTATAACAAAGTTTTTTACATTATATTATTTATTTCGTTTTCGTTCTGTGTCTTATTAACACACAAAGCAAAGAAAAAAAACTATTGTCTAATCGACTTGGTAAATATGTCTATCTCACTGCTTCCTATTTTCCAAATGATTCAAAGCTTTCCATCAGGTCATGCTGACTGTCTACAGTAGACCACCAGTTTGCCACATAATGTATTTTTAGATTTCTGTTCATTACAGTTAAATAGCTACTGTATAGTGGCGTGTGTATAAGCATACATGTTTTATTTGAGTGTCAGTTTTCTCTATAAATATGAGTATATGCTATAAAGTTGGACAACACAGCTTTCTGGCACTAGCAGTCACATATCTTTGATTTAGGAACCTACAGTTTCCTATATCAAGTATTTAATGTTGTGAAGGCTGTCTACATTGCTTAAATAGTATGTATCAATTGTAAAAGTATTGTTTAATACGGTAGGCTAATTAATAGCAAGCAATACATTCAAACATGTTATACAGTAATATCTATATGTTAGTTAACCTAATAACTGAAAAGATACAGGATTGGCCTACATGTTACTGTAGAGACCTAGTCTATCATTGGGTACCTTAGTCTAGGGGTTTTCAAAGTCGGGCCCATGACCCCCTTGGGGGCGCCCCTCAGCAAATTAGAGAAATTATGAGACAACACAAACAAACAAAAAAAATGTACATTTTATCTGTAATTATAAAGTAGTCTAAATAAGTATTTATTATAAAACAGAATTCAGAAAAATATACAGCATATCATATTTACCATGCCCCTTTCTAATTGCCTGCCAGGAAAACTATCATTAATCACAAAATGTCAGTGTTGATCTGGTAATGTATGTGCTCATGTTGTTAAACTCAACTGAAACAACCATATAACTATATAATAATGGAAACAACGCATATAAAACTTAAGAAAAGATAACAGTAATGTTGAATCCAATGGAATGATAAAATATTAGAAATATAAAATTACTCTTTATTGCGTTAAATAAAAGTAAGGAAATGGGAAAAGTTTTTTAAAAACATCTCGCAAAAAAGGGGGGAAAGTTTGAAGTTGTCAAAGTTTCAAGCTAAAAAAAACAGATAACCCTATATAATAAATGGGTTAACTTGTTAATGGTAATTCATTAAGTATTGCTATGAAACATGTTAACAGGATGTGTTTTTATTTTGACATGCTTGAATTAAGAATAAATTTCTGTAGCCAGCTTTACTATTCTAGTGACCGACTGAGTAAGAAGTTTGTCCAATATAGTTTCAGTGTAATACTACAGCATTTTGTTCAGTAGACGTTCAATCGTACCTATAGATCATTTTTTATGCCCAATTATCACTCACTGCATGTGTGTATAATAACTTCTACTTGTGTGTACTTTTAACAGCTTTCATGAACAGTGCTTTATCATGTTATTTACTTAAGATTTTAAAAGATATTTACATAACTATCTGTGACATTAAAATGCGTGCTATTATATATTTGCCTTCCTCAAACTTGTTCTCTACTCATGACGGTTATCTAATATATATCTACATTTTAAATCTGATCAACGAAAAGTTTAATGCACCTCACAAACTCAAGTCAATCAACAAATTGCTCTCATATCTCTCAGCACCTCCTGCTCATATTCTCTGTTCTCATATTTATGTCTGGGTTACACCGCACATGAATACTGTACCTGTTTGGCTCAGTGACCCATGCAGATTATCTCTGCCCGTATTATTACTTTATTTCTCTACCTACTGTCTGCCCTGTCATCTAGCCACTGTGTAACATCTGTTGTCCACCACCGTGTCGATCAGACTCATCAGATTACATCGCATGAATTGCATTAAGACAACATTACAATGCAATCAAAATGCAATGAGTTTCAATTGAATTATTGGCAAGAGCAGGGCACATTTCAAAAGTAATGTACAAAATGTCAACTTACCTTGTTGGAAAATGACTTCAAGTTAGAAGTTTATTGCCATTCAAAATGACATACAGTATAATTATAATTATTATAATTGTGAGATCGCATGGTAGGTAAAGTAAGCATTTTGCTACAAGCATATGCAAACGTTTTCTCCAGCGCATGTGTCTACACAGGCCTTGCTCCCTAAATATGAACACAAACACCGTGGTGCCGACCGCACCACACAACACTATCCCGGCCCTGGCAATGCGTGTCCAATGTGCTGGGGGCGGACCTTCTGAAGGAGCACCCATATATGGCATTAAAGGGTGGTTTAGTTTTGAGTTAAAATATCAACAAGCTTTCTCCAGCATCTCTGACTCCACCTTTTCAATAGTGAAAGCTACCAGAAAGATATAAGTGCCCAGTTGCGTACAAATCGACAGGTGAGAACCTTAAGTGACTTATTGTGTGAAACGGAGATGTATCAAATTAATGCTCTTGATGAGCTCTTTCTAACTGCCAATGGCACAAGTGAATTCTTTATAAATTTTGAGTTATTCATCAAAAACCAAAATACTTAAATACTGAACATACTAAGCTGTAATGCTTTGTTCATATTGTCA
This sequence comes from Speoplatyrhinus poulsoni, assembly GCA_025447795.1. Lineage (NCBI taxonomy): Eukaryota > Metazoa > Chordata > Actinopteri > Percopsiformes > Amblyopsidae > Speoplatyrhinus > Speoplatyrhinus poulsoni. Next base: position 8,423 of record JAOEGT010001079.1, read on the forward strand.
ACCGACGGGCCCATGCATTTAGATGAAATGGATGAAATGTTCCAAAAAGGGTTGTGAAATGTGAATTTAAAAAAATAGCTTTGGCCCTCCTGTAAAGATGGAGAAATACCCCTGGAAATTCAACTTAATATATCTACTAACAAAGGGCTTGTACTTTACATTACATTACAGTTACACATCTGATTTAAAGGAGCACTTCTCCTTTAACAGGTGAGTGATTGGTTAAATGGGGTGTGGAAGATGTCCTTCCTTTCTGTGGTCAGTATCTCCCACCTTTACCCTTAGCTTAGACAGTAACGGAGACTGCACAGACACAGAAAGAAACACATCACATTTAATCAGTGGATTAAAAAGGCCCGGTCCGCTTATTAACACGCGCTAGCTAGCGTTTAGCTTTAGCCTGGAAGGCTACAAGGAATCTGACCCTGTGCCACAACACACAACAGCCTTGCTATCCGTGGGTATCACCACTCCAGCTCCTGTTACCTGCCAGCATATAAGCTAACCAGGAGAGCAGGGCGCTAATAACACTCCTCCCCGCTCTCCCCCACACACACACACCACACACACACACATGCACACCCACTCTACATCGGGGACACAGAATGGAGCCGGAGTCGGACAGCATGGCGGTGGTACCGGAGATCATGCAGTTAAGTGGACCGGGCCTTTTTATTCCCCTCTCCCTCTATAACTTGCTCTTCAAGCTGCTGTCCGTGCATTGTAACCACAGTAACGCTAACCTGCACACATCGCTCCTTGTACCGGCCCCTGTGGGACCTATAGCTCTCTCTGCCACTTTCTCTCTGCTTGCATAGCGTGTGTGTGTTATGGTAACTATTCCATTCACGTGTAATAGATTCGTTGTCTTATCTATACTGTCACATTCTCTAAAACTGTATATCTAAGTAGCCTTTGCTGTTGTTTGTTGTTAATCACGCATGATTAAAGCACGATTGCACATGCCGTGTTTGATTATTTAAGTTAGAAAGCTTGTTATGTGTCTAGGACGTGTGTGTGTGTGTGTGCTTTCCTCTGCAATTCCTCTCCTGTGGCTGACTAGCATTACAAGGTATTAACCTAATTTGACTCTAATCACTGGCATTATGATAATGGGGTTGTAGGAGCTGGTTGACCCGCCCCATTCTCCCTTATTAGTCAGTGCTGCTGCCTGGCGTCTTGCTATGAGCTATGTTATGAAGTGAAACATAAATGTATGAGCAATAGGTAGGCTTTTGTTTAAGGCGGTGCTGGCTCCTGAAGATTTGAATGGAGCTCTCACGTATGCTCTTAGCATATTTTGTTTTGATAACATTGAACTCTTTAGATACGATTTTGTACTGATGGGATATTTTGCGATAGCTATGTCGTGTGTGTGATGCACATGGTAAATCTTTTAGAGTCTGTGCAATGGACCTTTAGCCAGAGTGTGATTGACAGGCAATCTGACTAATCAGAAGGCCGAAATAGGTTGCTACCCGCCGTTTACCCGTCGGATAAACAAGAATCAATGCGGTCGCCGTGGGGATGTAGCGGCTGCAGACAGTAAACAGTTTTATTTATTTTTACATTAAATAGTAGGCTACTAGATTTAAATGAGAAAGTTGATGAGAAACCATCAGGTAGTTATATCCTGCCGTTTTCCGATGTTGTTGATGTTGATGTTGTTGGTTGTCTCTGGTGTTGTGGTCAGCTCAGATCCATGTGGGTCAGCTGTCCGACAGACCCGCCTATGGGCGTGGCTAACTTGCTTCTGGCGAAAGGTCCATTATAGTAGTCCAGTCCAAACAAACTTGTTTGTTTAAAATAATATATGAATGAATGTGAAATAATCCAACTGTGTGCTGTGTAAATATTCCTTCATAAAACAAGGCATGACATACTGTAGGATTCTTCGGTTTAAATTAAGTCCCGGGACAGCGCTAAAGTAAGCCAAAGAAATGACGGAATAATGTGTCAGTAACTCATCGGTAAGCTCATCCTCCACTTTTGTTGATGAAAAACCTGGCCTGTGATCCAGTCACCCACCTTTTTAAAATAATTTATTTAATTTTTAAAAAATGTTTAAACAATATCAGTGACTGGTTATACAGATTCAGTTTTGGAGGCATTGCCTGGTGGCCTGGAGGGGTACTGCCCGTCCACACGCCCTTCTTGGGGCGAGATGGGCCTGTTGAAAAGGCCTTTCTCATACGCAGAAGAATAACACAGTTACACCCTTTTCCTGTTTTTCAGCCATTGGTGTGGTGTTTGAATGCAAGTGAGGTCATGTTACATAAATGTGATATAACGTAGCCAGTGTGGTTCTTAAGGCTGCAACACAAATGCATTGATTTATTTATTATCTTCAGCATTAAAACGAATGGATCCGCTACTATTACGTCAGTTTTGTTACTGCATGAATGGAGATGTTAAAGGTTTAATCAGCGATTGTAAGCTAATACACTTTGTTTAAATCAGCAAATACCTACTCACGGCCCGCCTGTTCTGTGTGCGTGCTGAAAAAATAATAAGTAAACACAAAGTGGTGCAGACCACACCACACAACAACATCTTAGCCTTGGCAACAATGGTGTAGGAGCCACGGGGAGACGGGTGGGACGTGTCCCCCTTCAATATTGGAAACAGTTGGGTTTGTCCCACCCACTATGTATCCTGCGAGGGAGAAATACATGTAAATACTACACTTTTTTTTTTGAAAAGTGTGACTGATTTACTGGCAAAATACACCAGCCTCGCTCTGAAACAGGCTATTTCTGTCTCAGCTTAATGTCCGATTGGTATAACAAAGTGAGTTTTCACCAACCTTCAACTGTCTGTCAGTAGCCCAACCGCTCAACTTTGGATAAGGTGCCTATGTAGCCTAACAGTTTCATGTAAACGGCTTGGGTAATGTCTTCTAACATGATGCCAGCCTGCATTGGTTGGCTTGAACCGCTCTTGCCCTGAGGATGAATCGTAGACTATTTAGGCAATATTCACATAACGTCTGATCATTTTCTGTCCTTCAATCATTTTTTTAACTTTATAACTACTTTAGAACGTTAAAA
>JAOEGT010001090.1:0-11471 GCA_025447795.1 Speoplatyrhinus poulsoni
ACCATTCTTTGTCTGACCCCTCCCCTGAGACCACTTTGCCTTGGGAGACCCTACCAGGAGCACAAGGCTCCAGACAAATCAGCTCTCAGGATCATAGGGACACACAAACCTCTCCACCACGATAAGGTGATGGTTCCCGGAGAGGTATTTTATATTTATATTTTAACATTATATCATAGATAATAAAACTAGATTACAAATATGTTTTCATAATGTTTTGCCCTCACTGTAGTCTGTTTGGACATCCAGGTGAGTACATCCGCTTCTCACTAACCTGCTCAAGCAGGTCAACACTCCAGAGAGCATCTGTAGCACCTGACCTGCCTCCTCGCTCTGGAGACTCTCAAATGCCTATACACACACACAGGCCTCCCCACCTGACCTCATGCAAAACTCCATTTCCGAGCCAGGTGCCCATCATCATCTAAGGGAAACACATGTAACCACTCATTCTACAACAACAGAGTAGCATGCAGTACAGTAGCAAAGTAGAACTCACATGGGTTCCCACACTCTGAGTATACGTTTGAAAAGTGTATACCGTGATACATCCTTGATCAGAGAGCTCTGTTGAAGAGTGCCATAGAGGGCAGATGCCATATGCCCAACTTGGACGGCTGAAGTATAGGCGTGTGGCATGGGATATTTGAGGATTTGCATTTTAAATAAAATTGTAATACTTGACATAACATTAGTAACATAGCATCTGAAAACATTAGTTTACAATAGGCTATATAACTAGTGAAACGTTTTTCAAATTAACTTAACTGAAATGTAACTAATAAACAAACACCATATACTTTAGGTAGCCTAATGTAAATGGGGCATTATTGCAATGAATAGACTGAAAAAAAATGTGCTCACCTTTAGATATTTTATACGTATTTTAAAACTTTGTTCACTGAAACGTATTTTAAACACTACAGGAAAAGCTTTTCTGCACGGCAAATTCAACCTGTTGCTTTCCTGGAAAGTGTCTGGTGGGCTGGGTGCGGGTAACGGGGGTGCTGACGTGCGCGCCAACCAACCGCGGACGGAAAGAGACCTCCTGATTTACTTCTATGCATCAGCAGGCATGATACACTCCCATTTCACTCCCCACTGAATACCCAGTCCCGAGAGAAACACCCAGCTTCAAAACTCAGTTTTAGTAGTTTATCAGTGGTTTGGAGTGCGGACATAATATAACAAAGATACCAACGATAATTTTTCCATTTCTGAAAAGTTAATTATCTTTGCACTAACTTTTTCTGGAATTAATTTGGACTGATACTTGCTATTATAACGAGATGGCCAACTCAGGCATTCAGCTGTTAGGATTTGCCCTGTCACTCATCGGCATCATTGCGCTGGTTATCGGGACTATTTTACCACAGTGGAAGATGTCAGCATACATTGGCGACAACATCATAACGGCGGTGGCAATGTACCAGGGACTGTGGATGTCGTGCGCTTTCCAGAGCACCGGGCAACTCCAATGTAAAATCTACGACTCAATTCTCCAACTTGACAGTAAGTAGCCGATTAGATGTCGTGAGCTTCGTCATAGTCTGCGTTTTTATTACTTTAACGAGTTTTCATTAAACCTATGACAGACGCATCTATAGTATAGTCTTACTGTATGATGTTAAGTGCTGTCTGAACCCATAAATAGCTAATTATGGACACTACTGTAGCCTACACCTGAACAAAGAGATGCTGCGAATCACACCAGTGTCATTGATCAAGTATACCCTAAGGTATAGGAATTACCCATCAAAGATCAATCACATCCTGTATTCTCTTCATAAATTATAGCCTATAGGCCTTGTCTTTTGCCTATAAAGCTAAGGTGCAGAGAGTTCCAAGACACCAAAGCAAAGTCAGGTTTATGTACATCATGCTAACTTACTAAAATGTATTGGAATATTTAAAAGGAAAGGAAGGTTAGAACTATATACTCATGGAATGGAACACTCTCTCTCTCTCTCTCTCTCTCTCTCTCTCTCTCTCTCTCTATACATCTCTCTCTCTCTCTCTCACACTCACTCTCACACATACACACACACACACACACACACACACACACACAAGCACACACACACACGCGCGCACACAGACACACACACTTTTGGCATCCTACAGTACTTCCATTCCAGAGTATCCACCCATATCTCCTCCACTCTCTCTGTGCTTGTTAGTCTGCCTGTGGTCAGGGTCATTGGTGCAGGACAGATTCTTTAGGTGTGGGGGACGGAACTGTGAGCACAAATTTTAAGCCTATAAAACTATGCTTGAGTTATTTAGCGTAATTTGTGTTAATACAAAAAAACAACTATGAGTAACGAAGTCAGTCACACCTGGCATACCACAACCTAACGTTTGTCGCCATAGCGTCTTTGAAGTACAATTTGTGAGATTTACATCTGTCTTGCCACCTTTACACATGGACTAGGCTACCAACGGGGGCATTGAATAGCAGCCTATAGTGGACTTGCCAATCAATGCTGGTCGCCTAATGATGGTGGACAAAGTAGGCAAATAAACTAATAATAAGTTATGCTACATCGGTTGTTTTTATTTAAAAGAAAATGCTTTTACCTTTCTCAAAAATGGTGTGTGTGTGTGTGTGTGGGGGGGGGGGGGGGTTACAAAACTGGAGGGGATGTATCCCCCCGTCCCTCCGCCTTTTGCACCACTGGTCAGGGTAGAGATGGCCTGGACTGGCACAGACTGGTTTGAGGTGGAGCAAGATAAAGGGATAAAGGGGTGCACTACCCTGTGAAAGGTTTATAGGAGTGTGTGTGCGTGTGTGTGTGTGTGTGTGTGCGTGTGTGTGTGTCGGGTAGGGTTGAGGGTGATGATATACTGGTATTCTGGCTGGAGCTGGTTCAGTGGATCCTCAACCTCTCAGGGTGAGCAGGAGAGGAGAAAACTGGCTTTTACTGGCTTTCTTTTAGCGGAAAAGAGCACGCTAAATACCATGACATGCTAATGTCATGTTTAAAGTGAATGTAAAACTAATGTGAATTCACAGCCGGTGAACGTAACACATACAACTCAGGCCACAGATCTTCACCTAATATGAGAAGGTCTTTTCAGATTGTATGAATTCATTGTTTCATCTTATCCAGGGGTCTCAAGTGCAAAGCCAAGGGGTTTTGCATTGAATTAGTTCACTGCTGACCTCTAGTGGTTCTACCAATAGCCTAATGTTCACATAATGTAAGGTTCAAAGAAATGCCATTTAGATGCAGTGATTTATGGTAAATAGCCCCCAAGCCCTGGATGTCATCTACAAACTGATGTATATTTTCCTACAGGATATATTTAAAAGACTTATGAGTAAAATCTGGTATCATTACATTGTCAAATTGTGTGCAGTGTATTTCCGTGTATAGTACTGTATCTGAGCAGAAACAGTGTGTTACCTCCTATCACTGAATTCCTTGGTGGAAGCACCTTCAGAACAAATTGGAAATAAGGAGCTTGATTGGATGATGTACATGTGTACACGCATATACTCACATGGCCGATGTGTTTACGGCTGCTGGAACAATCCCCATAACTGCTGCTGAGAACACATTTGGCTTTGTGTACACGGTAAACGTATGGTTTTGAGAAGTAGCTGAAGTTATTTGCAGATAAATTGACTTCTTCACTTTCAGAGTGATGGTGTATTAGCTATACAGCTACAGTACAGAGTTGAGGGTGCACCAAATGTTCATTATACTTCACAGTCAACGACTTCATTGTCTACAGTCACTCCTAAATAGTTAACGACATGTCGCTGTGCCCTCTTCCTCCTGTAGGTGCTCTCCAGGCCACCCGTGCCTTGATGATAGTGGGGATCATTGTGTCTCTAGCGGGCCTGGGCGTGTCCTGCATGGGGATGAAGTGCACCACTTGTGGAGGGGATGACAAAGTACGCAAGGGCCGCATCGCCCTTACGGGGGGGATTATCCTTCTGGTGGGAGGTGAGGATAGACAGGAGGAACCCTCCACTCCAATGCCGTACACTAATACCCCCTGATACTATATGTCTTATTGTTTGTAGCCTGGATGCATCATACATACATACATACATATAGATAGATAGATAGATAGATAGATAGATAGATAGATAGATAGACATACATACTGTACATACACATACATACATATATAGATACATGCATACTGTACATACATACATACACACACACATACAGGTAGATGGATACATACACACATACAGTATGTAGTATACTAACAGTAATAAAGACAGTTGAACAACTTTATGAACTAAACTGTGACTAGTAAGTAGACTATTAAAAATGATACATAATAATAATAATAATAATAATATATAGTATAGATAATTGTTCAACTTTGTAACCTTACACTATGGTCATGTTTCAAGGGGTGATTAGAGCAAAATAGGCCAATACTGCTGGCCTCTATGTGTTAACTATGGGTAAGTCCATGGATGCCGTAACATTGTCATGATGCTGTGTTGACGTGTGTTGTCATTGTGACGTGCTTCCACCCAACCTGCAATCCCAACAGGACTGTGTGCGGTGGTGGCCTGCTCCTGGTTTGCTCACAATGTCATCCGGGCTTTCTATAACCCGTTCACTCCTGTCAATACCAAGTGAGTAGCCTCCACGTGCTTTGTTCTCCCAAAGAAATGCTACATTGTAGTCCTCAACCATTATTAACTCACATTTTACTTGGTTATGTTGCTTTGTCATAATACGACAATATACAGTATAAGGTGCACATAACCATGAATATGGGTTAATTGCTGTTAGAAAGGGTATAAATAAAAAATATACTGTTGTATATAGCCATATATACTGTTGTGTTGTATATAGCCATATATACTGATTAGAAAATGCTGCATACACTACAGTATAGCTATTACAAAGCCTATACTGCAGCTTCACCATGGTGTCCATTTACCTTTTGTCTGGCCATTTCTGGTCATCACGTCATTAAAAACAACTCAATGATGAATCAAGTGTTTAAACATGAGTAAATACGTCAAAGAACTTCACAGTTATCATACTACCGAGACAAAATCCTCTCTCAGTGACCAGTTAGAGAGCACAGCCATGTAGCAACAAGAGGAACCATCTTGTGTAGCACTGACCCATGTGCTTCCTGTCTATGACCAGGTTTGAGTTTGGCGCTGCCATCTTTATAGCGTGGGGCGGCTCTCTCCTGGACGTCCTGGGCGGGGCCATGATGGCGTCGTCTTGTCCCAGGAAGAAGCAGGTACCCAAGTACCCTTCCATGTCGTCGGCCGCACGCCCCGGCCCACCAAGCAGCACCAAGGAATACGTGTGAGAAGGACAGTCCAGTCTTGTACTGAAGGAAGAAGGGTTAGCCCATGCTAATGCAATATGTACACTTGAGGCTATGGGGGCAGGTGTAAGTCATTACCCGAGGATATAATTACTAAGAGGCCATTTTCCTTCTTCCAAGACAGCCCTGTACAGTAGCCTGATTATATTGTAATACTCCCAATTGTTTCTTGAATAATGACTCTCACCACTTCCAAACATTCAAGTAGTCTTCACAAATATATTATAATTGGATCCCGGCTTAATAGACAGGCCATTAGGATGTTGAACTGGGGCCAAAATGGTGGATTTTGGCCAGCGCTCGCATCTCTGTGTCACATGCAGCATCTTTTAGCATTTCCATTGTAATTGAAAGTAATTAATTTCAGTTGGGGACTTTGGATACTCCTGGGGCCTTCTCAGCCTTTCTCTGTGGCAGAAGTGGTCTCAGTGTCAGTATAGTATTTTATATTAACTGTGCATGGCACTAAAATAGATCTTCCCATGAGCTGAGTGTGATTTCACACACAGGGCAGACTGTTTACGGTGACTGTATCACACCAGCTTTTTACTACTCGACCCATGACAAGGCTCTTCGTACCAGCCCGTTACAAACCCTGCTCAGATACGAAATACTTACTTACTGTAGTCACCATTCCACAGCAGGTGTTTTTTTTTATAATCTAGGGGTGCCTTTATTTATGTTGCTATGTTGTGCATGTTGCCATGTTGTTAGGATGAAGTTTACTTTCAGGTTGGTTAGTAAATGTAGTACAATGTGGATCAGTTCCAGCTTTCCAGTATTTGATATTTTATTCATATCGGTGTAGAAACACTTCCTATTGGTATATAAAGTTTTATAATCAGTGTCTAATGTTTTTTTGAGTATCACATTTCAGACGTGTGCATAATAGTTAATGTTTTGCTTGTAACAGTTGCAAAACCATTGCAAAGCAGTTTAACATGTTATCCAAAAATACTGGTAAACAAATTGCAGTTACAGTTGTGCAGCGATCAAAGAAAATCATAAACACACATTAAACAAACATTACACAAAGATTAACTTTTTATTATTCCAAGATGCATTGTGAAGCCTACCATTTTCATGCAAATGGTAAATGCATACAACTCAAACAACAATCTTTGAGCCTGATAATTAACTGTAAAATGCAGTGTTTGCATGAGTCAAAAATAAAAATCTCACTACTAACAATTGTATGGTCATCAATGGTTTAGGAAGGCATCTTTATCACATGACATGTGATAATGTCACACTGAGGTTTTAACTTTAAAGATAAGTCATTCATGTTCAAAATGCTCTTGTCGTTTGATAAACCAGGTGATGTACTGTTTGTGAGCTGTATGATTTAGCGTTACTTAATCTTCATTTGTCTGACTTCTTTCAACATGTAATGATCTAAACCAGACAGTATCTGGGAGATTTCACACAAAAAATGTATTGTAATGAATCATTTCTGAGTTGTTATTCAGTATAACAGGTACATTGTAGGGCAACAATACCAATAGAATAATAAAACTATTCTCTTCTAGTGCAGGGCTATGTAAAACTAGCAAACTGCCACTGAAAAAAACCCTCCTGAAACTGGTTGTTTATTATGACTTTATACATTTTGGTCTGAACAGGAAAGAAATATGAGATCAAGGACATTTTTGTCCACATGATCTTAAGCGGAAAACAATGAATAGGTTTTAAGTACAGTAAAGTGCAGCCCTAAGGCCTAGCCCGCGCCCTAATAATGAGACGTGGGTTCAAAATGTTTCAATGCTTATATAAACTGACTCCATGCATAGATTTCTGCAACATGTCACTGCACTTAACAGGCATTACGACATAATGCACCAAATATAATACATTGCAACTGTATGTGAACAAAATCCATCTGGAAAAAAGTATACAAGTCAACGTACAAAACCATTTCATTTCAATAAATAATTAGCACAAATCTTTTTTTAAGTAGGGAGCAGCCACCTGTATAATATTAGTAAACAACTTGCGTGATTCTGAGAGTAGAGAACATAGTTGAACACAACAAAATTGAAGCTTAGCTTAATGTTTCACCTCAACGATAAACGGCTTCTGTTCCAACACGCATCCCTAAAACGATCCAATAACCTTCACCAAAATAAGGCTGGCCATTGGGTGCTTTTCAGAAGATTTACACGGTGCAACTTTAGAAATGTAGCCCTTTTTAAGCAGCCCAGAAGAAATATACACATTCTATAAATATATTTCCCAAATGCCATTTGTCTACCACCTACAGAGGTCTATAGTAGAGATAAATGCAGTACAATTCATTCACAGTCTGACCAAAGATAAGTTAATTTAACACAACTGTACAAGAAAGGCATGGGCTTTGCCTATAGAAGCTTTAGCAGGCCATTTGAAAAGATCAAGGCGAGTTATCTGATATTAACTTTGGCGCCCCAGTGGATTTTGGCACTTTTAGGAGATGGGTTAGAAGGATACAGGACATTGCCCGTTGTTGTTCATGAGGTCATCCAAATCCTCATCCTCCAAATCCACTGGAATGAAAGAAAAGTGGTGTAAAGGGAAATTCATAAAGGTTTAAACCTGGATCTAATTTTCCTATCGCACCTGTGGAAAATTTTCATGTCCAAAATTGAATCAAACAATTGATATTTGAGTTCTGAAACACCATAGATTATAATGTAAACAAACAGGAACATTGAAGCAAACACCCTTGCTCTAATGCACCCAAAATATGACTTTCTGTAAAAACATTCAAATACAGTCTATAGTAAGCAAACTGTTCTATATACCACTAATAAGGCAGTCTAATAGTGTTAAGTTAAAGCTGTCACAGAACAAATAAGCTATTAGGAATACATTTATGAATATATCAGGACAAAAAATATTCACCTTTTTTGGACCGGCCAATCTGCCCTAGTTTAGGTGCTCTCTGTCCCAGCCTCTGAGGATTTGGAAGACCGCCATGCCCGTTAACCTGTGGGTGTCCCGGGTTATACTGTCCGGCCGGCCCTGGTTGTCTCGGCGGACCATTGCGCTGAATGAGGTCGGGGATGCCTGACGTACCATACATTGCTGCCACAGAACTGAGCGTTTTCTCCGTAATGGCCACTAGATGTCCCCAGAAACGAACCCTTTTAGATCACGTTGAAGATGGCTTAAGTGACTTCACTTCCGCAATGGCATTCAACAATGCGTGGCCAGCAAGACGAGAAAATGTTGTAAAACAAATTGCCCTTATGTAACCTGTGAATGGGAAAAAACGCGTTTTATACAACACAACGGAAACAGGTCTAAGGCAAATCGTTACCGTACGCGAGTGCCAAACGATTGGCTGTTTACGAAAACCTTTATTTATTTCCACACTAGTTTATAGATTTTAAATAATTTAACAGGTGTTTGAAGTAGTAACGAACTGATATTTTTGTCTGTTATAGTAGATATTTATAAACAGTCGATCACGTTTAGACTATCACTTCCACCATCATCGTTCACGACAAAAAACTACCGTAATTGCTGATCCATTATATTTTGTATGAAACGGGCCTAACATAACGTGTAGCCATATTTCACCAATATGAAATTAAACACATAAACAATATAGCTTGCTCACCTCTTCGACGTCTGATCAGAAGTAGCCTATTGTATCTAAATTGGATAAAGAAGTGCTTTCGTGAGAACGATGTTGTTTATCAGAGCTCTCTCTTGGCACATAGGCTCACAGTGGAAGTCTCTCTTAAAGGGACAGCGCCTCACGATGTTGCTAGGACGTTGGGGATTTCCTTTTGTTGTGTCTGACTCAGAATGACTCCACCGGGTGTTGTTCATATAGGCACATGAGTAATGCATTACATCGGCGGCATTGGACGCAGTGCGTTATTGCAGGATGATAATGAAGTTAGCCACAACACTCAGACGGAGAGTCTTGACTGAGGGTATATAGTGTGTAGGCTATGCAGAGCTCAGCTCACACACTCATAAAATGTGTGTGTTGAAGCGGCCTCGCTACCTTTTTAACAATCCAAAATATTTGTATGTAATAAAGGATACCTGTTAATAATTAGCATATAATTAAGTCCAAAAAGGATAAAACTAGGATCAAAACAGCAAAATAGTCAAGTGAGCCACAACTTTAACATAATTTTAGCCTACTACCAAACTATCAGGGTTGGGTAGGTTATGGTACTTGGGTTAGGTTATGGCATTTTTCTTCTGCAAACTTCACTTCTAAATTTGAAAGTAGTACTAAAAGTAACCATATGATAAAAAAATACCTGTGAGCTTATTCCACTATTTGAGCTATTAACTGTAATGGATTACAGTTAAGTTTTTTTTTTGTAATTAGTTACATCTGATTACATGTAATAAGTTACTTCCAAACCCTGCAAACTATATGTTTTGAAATGTTACAGAATTAAAAAGGACAAATTACTAATTGTTGGAAAGAGTAGAAGCAGGCTATTGACATTAATTAGGCCTATTTGTTGTCTAACTTTCTCCAAATGTGGAATATTTTTTTTATTAACATCCCTTTCATGCTAAATATTAATTTCTACAGGTAAAATATGTTTGACAGTTAGCATAACAGTATTAGTGTTCACCGTTAATGATTCACTCAAAGTTAATTTCATTGTTCCGTTATGGTCAGTATCGTGTCCAATGGCCTGTGAATAATGGTTATCTCTGCCAGCTTGCTGGTCAGAGGTTTACTCTGAGGTTAATCAACCTATAGACTTATTCTAGGCATATTCTAGTGTGGTTCGGTTTATCAACTGCTGACTGGCTCTTTGGAACTTTTTAACTGTTCGTTGCTTAACATTGGCCTACGGCTGAAACACCTGCCCTTAAACCTGAGGAACCAGGTTAAGTCTTCCCGTCATTCTGACAGACACTGCCATCTGCAGGAGAGCTTTGTTTTTGCTGTTTTGCATTCACATGGTTACCTACGTAGAGTAAACACTAAAACATAATTGGTCTTTGGTGGTAAATTGCAATATTCCTTTAAAATATCTTTTTTTTATTTGTAATAGTCCCGCTTTTTATTTAAAATGTATTAATATTGTTGCTGTCCTAAGAAGAAATGCAATATTTGTTAAAATAACTATTTATATTCATATGATATTGTATGTATGGAAGAGAAACTAGATCTGAAGATCATAATCATCCACATCATAAGAAACACATCCAATATAATCTTAATATCATACCTCTAGCTGACAGACCGATATGAGTAAATAAAAAGTAAGTAAATAAGTAATGTTAAAACAGTAAAAACCTTCGATCAATGACAAACTAAAATAAAAGGCTAAACTGAGTTAGGAACATAGCACAATACTATAGCATCTCATTTGGCAGTTTCATGTTTATACCAAAACATAACAGCAGTAAGCAGCTCAGACCACTGTGATAGTCCAGTTGACAAAACCACAAGGCAACGGTCTCGACCCAATTCTTGGATTTCTTGGAATATTTGACAGGATCCTTGGTAACAGAGCAAAACACGCTGCTTGATTAGAATTAATATATAAGAAGATTTGACATGGTAACTGAACATAATGCTCTAAAGGTATGTAAATAAATATGTTGCTTATCATGACATATCTCTACTTTTTATTATACCTATATTCTATTTGCAGATTTGGAGCCGACCTAGCTATGCAACATAAATCATTGTTTCAACCAGTATTTCTCAAACCATTTGGAGTCATGAAATCATGGGCAATGCATGAGATAATATCATGACACATAATATCACTGTATTTATTCTATATCACAGTTATAGTAGAATGCGTTTCAACCATTTAGATGCTATGATCAGAACTAAGTTGTAATATAATAAAATGCTTTATGTCACAATAAATCATTTACCTCTATTTCCGGTCAGCAGTCGAGGATGAAGAGCTCTGATGTGTCCAGGCAGCTCCTGAAGGTGCAGGTTCAGCCGGAGAGCAAGGTGCAGAAGCAAGGGCAGTGGAGCACAGGCTTGTGTGACTGCTTTCAAGATACGGGGGACTGTAGGTTTCTACTTGATAGCTTGCTTTTCAGATGTGTATAAGCATATTAATAGGTAACACATAAAGCAGGGGTGGCCAACCCTGGTCCTGGAGAGCCGCAGCCCTGCATGTTTTAGATGTCTCCCTGCTCCAACACACCTG
>JAOEGT010001101.1:0-11471 GCA_025447795.1 Speoplatyrhinus poulsoni
CACACAGGAGTAGTTTTTCTACTAATATGGGGTATTGATTATATAACAGTTATGTTACACTGATGTTCATGTTGTGTTCTGTATACTGTCCAAATTGTATGGAACAGTTATGTTAATGTCCAGATTGTTGGACAGGCTGTATTTTAGTTTGTTTCTTTGTTTTATTTGTTATGCTTTGGCAACATTGTTTTTTAAACTTTCATGCCAATAAAGCAATATGAATTGAATTGAATTGAATTGAATTGAGAGTGACAGAGAGAGAGAGAGAGATAGTGAGGAGCAGATAGAGTGTATGAGGGAGCGACAGAGTGCATTGTGAGGGCATACCTCACTATATGCGTATTTGTCTTGAGCGAATGCACGTTCACAGATAAGAGGCACATGAGTTAGATAGAGAGGAGATACAGTCTTGCAGTCCGCAGGCCTTCGTAGCAAGGACGTGACCTTGTGAAGCTGGGGCTTATGGGAGAACCAAGATTACGTGTGTATTTTAAGAGTGTGTAGTTTGCAACAGATGTCTGACTGATGTGCATTTCTATAATGTGTTTGTGTGAAAGCGAGAGAGAAAACTGCACAGGCAGCGAAGCTAAAAATGTCTATGAACATGTTATGCATTTCAGTGGCCAGCACAAGCAAGCTTACTGGCGGCTGGTGTTAACCAGCTAATACCAACACGGGTCGCTGACACCAAGCAACACCACGCGTTTCACCCAAATACACAAGCTCTCAGCAGTGACGTAACATAGCAAGATTCCTTGAAGGAGCGCTGTACATATTCCCATTCTGCCGCCATCTTTCACTGTAATGTTTACAAACACGCCATGCCTGTTCAGAACCTTGCTGGCTGTGAAGTGAATTGACCCACAACTGGGTTATAGGACTGACTGTAATATGTGTCATTTTTCATCGCGAGACACAAAAACACAGTACCATTTTTCTGAGGGGGTAGCAGATGTGCTCCCCTGCCATTAGCTTTTCTTTTGTAAGCACTGGAACATTATTATAATGTATTAGCTAAACAAACAACGCAAGGTGATATATTTGGCTCGTCTTTGATGCCGCATTTCACACAGAGCTCAACCTAGCCCTGTATTCCTCCCCCTCCTCCCCCTCCTCCCCCTCTCCAACTCCTCCCGCACAGATGCAAAGCTCCAGTTTCCTCTGAGGGGAGTGTGAAGTGTGACAGTGTGTGTTTCCGTGTGTGTACTTTCAGTGCTCCGATGGGAGTGCGTGTGTGTGCGTGTGTGTGTGTGTGTGTGTGTGTGTGTGCGCGTGTGTGCGCGTGCGTGCGTGAGCGTGTGTGTGAGTGTGTGTGAATAAATAAGCATGGCGGAGAGAGCGCTGTATAAAAAGAAGAGAGTCACCTGGAGACTAAAGCAGTGTGTGTGTGTGTGTGTGTGTGTGTGTGTGTGTGTGTGTGTGTGTGTGTCAGCCAGTTCTAGCTCTGCATCCTGGCATTCAACTCGCCCATGGGCCAGTGTGTGTCCCACCAGACACACACTGGCATTATTCATCTGTGTGTCTACAGATATTTGCAGTCTCCTAAACACACCCACCCACACCCAGACCCGCACACGCACACGCACACGTACACGCACACGCACGCACACACACACAAACACACACACCGTTTCCCGGGAGACCCTCTGTCCTCCTACCTTCCTGTCTAATCAGCCTGCGGCCCAATACTGCCTCACCATATATGTGTGTTTGTGTGTGTGTGTGTGTGTGTGTGTGTGTGCTTTGAGGGGCACTTGTTTACATGATGACCTAAATAAGATGCTTATAGGGACAGTGGAGGGGGTCTGCAGGCCGGTCTGCAGGATGGATGTAGGCACGCACCCCCTTCTGGGAATAACATCCAGAAGCATGGTGTGTGTGTGAGTGTGCGTGTGTGTGTGTGTGTGTGTGTGTCTGTGTGTGTGTGTGCGCGTGCGTGTGTGTGTGTGTGCGTGTGTGTGGTGTTCAGGGCATCTCTGGTCTTCCCCACAATAGACCTTATTGTGGAATAATTAATTGGATTTTTCAATGCGGGCGTTTTTAACACTGAGAACAAAACAGAGGGAAATGGAGTACAGCCTTAACCCAGTCAGTGTGATAACTCGTGCTGTCTGTCACACACGCACAAACACACACAGTGTCTACATCCTGAGCATGTCCTCTATAGTGCTATCATTTGTTACTCTGCCTGTCTGTCTGTCTGTCTGACTGACTGTCTGCTGCAGCCAGTCTGTGTGTTAGCCAGTCATGCGTTTAGTCCATCGGGTTTAGTCACGCGAGTGTCTTTCTGTCTGTCCATCTGTTTGTCTGTCTGCCCATCTGCCCGTCTCTCTTGACCATTACAGATGCTCTGTCTCTCTGTTCCCTTCTCACGTCGATATACACGCAAGAATGGAAACGATGCACGCGCGAGCGAGCGCACGCACGCACGCACACACACACACACACAAACACACTCTTTTTTCTATTTACCTTTGACCTGTCTCACACTATTCTGTCTGTCCTCCATTTCTCCCTCTCTTTCTCTCGCTTTTCAACACTAAGAATACCTGCTGGAATGACTGCCTGCCCCTGTCTCTCAACACAATGTTATCTGCATAGAGAGGGTCTTCTCTCCCCCCTTCTCTCTCTATCTCCCTCTCCCTCAAATATCTCCCTCCTTGGCTCCGTGTCGCCGCTGCAGAGGAGAGTGGACGAGTGAGGAGAGGATAGAACGGAAGAGAGGAGCAGGGGAGAGAGCAGGAATCAGATCTGGGGGGAGTGTGTGTGTGGGGGGGGGCGACGAGTGAGGAGGAGAGCAGGAGGAAAGATGATTTACTGAGTGGGCTTTACAAGTCAGGCTCCTGGGAAATATGCGCCTCCACATTCTGCACTACACACACACACACACACACACACACGCACGCACACACGTACTGCAGGCTGCGCGCAAGATTGCGATACAGTTCGTAATTAGCAAGCTGAACGCCTGCCGTACCTGAGATCCTCAAGCAATGATTGGTGAGTTTAGGCCCCGCCCACATCGTCTCTTATTAAGACAGCTGCTCCTTATTGGCGAGGTGGATTTGAAACTGCTTTTAATTAACTTAAAATACATTTACCGTACAATAAGTTCGCATTTTTTGCTAGCAAGCATGTTAGCTAATGTGTGTGTGTGTGTGTGTGTGCGTGCGTGCATGTGTGTGCGTGAAGAAATAGGAATGTGATTGTTCCGCCATGCCCTTCATAACGCAAGGAGCTACAACTGGTTACATATTTTCCCCATATTCCCTTTTCCCTCTCTTTCATCTCATCTGCAGAGGCAGCTTGATGTAAGGTTTGTCTTCTCTTCTTACACACACACACACACACGCGCACACATTATATGTTGCATATGCCCACACATACATTGCTGTAGCCTCTCAAATACAAAGTGAGAAACCTCGCTCGCTTGTTTTATCAGGCTTGGCTCTAAAACATGTCCGCCTCTATCTATCTGACACAAACAAGCACACACACACACACACGCACGCACACACACACACACACGCACGCACGCACGCACACACACACACACACACACACGTATGTGCACACATACACACACGCGCATGTGCACACATACACTGAGAGGATGAAGCATTTTCCTGTGTGTTTACCTCCCCAGTCATCCTGATTAATTATGCATGCAGAGGCAGTTTGCTGGGAACGTGGAGCAGCCTGGAGAATACGAGCACACACACACACACATGCACACACACACACACACCACCACCACCACCACCAGAATGATCACAACACAGCTCACGCACACTTGACACACTGCAGCAAAATAACTCACACAAGCAAACACACACACACACACGCACGCGCGCGCGCGCTAGACCTAAGCTCACACACCCCTTCGACAGCTCGACAACATGCGCTACGTTCTGCCCCCGTGCCTCACAGCCTCGCGCTCATTTTTAACACATCCGACCCCTGCTTAACACAACACGCTCCAAAATAACATAGCAACCCGGCCCACGCCTGCCACCAATCAGCACTCTGCCACCCCCAACCTCCCCAGTCATAATTATGCACACTTTAGCGAAGAGCATAAGTGATGAGGTCACGTTTGCTGTTGATGTGTTGTGTGCTGCTGACATGTTATCTTGTGGGCCTCAGACACTCACAGACGAGACATCCTTAAAGGTATAGTTAGCTATTGGAAGCTAATTGCAAGCTAATACACTTTTTGCCAAATTCGCCAAATATCTCCTTGCATATCGCTATCTTACCGTACTCTTTGCGTGCTGAAAACATAATCTGGTACTTTTACACATCCCCGGCTGCTAAATAGGAACATAAACAAAGTGGCGAACACCGCCGCTTGGCTTCTCAATGCGTTTCAATGTGTGGGGTGGCTATTGTGAGGAAGATTGTTTTGATTTTAGCTAGAAGTTAGCAAGCGTTCTCATGAATGACTTACCCTGCCTTTAAGGAAAGAACGACTAGTATAATCCTTCAGGGAGGATTTGGCTGCACTGTTGCTAATACAAGCGGGTTTCCCAGCTAGCCTATTACGGTCTTCAGCATGTGCAAGGCGCGCACACACATACTGTACATCTATGTTCAGCCCTTAATAAAGTAAATACTTGTAGAACTATCTATATTGTCAATGGTCAAATATTCATCAAACCAAATTTCAAAACACTTTTCTATCATTACCGGGATATTCTACCCAGTAAAGATAAAATATGATGCATTTGGAATTAGCCAAACAAAGGATTCTGTCAAGCTATTATTTTTGCCACCTTCAGTTTTGAACAGCACTTTATGACTTATATGATATCAAATGAAACCTTAATAAGCTGCATTTCCACCTGTTCTGTTCTGGACAGACCCATAGTCTCTCCATATATTCCTTCCTCTGGCCTTTCTGCTCCTCTGCAGTGTCTGCAGTGTGTGGGTGGGGTGGGATCAGGGGGGAAGCCAATATCAGCGCTGACATTTGTCAGTGACCCTTAGTCATGACACAGAGCCGGGAGTCGGGAGGGGTCACAGCCGCATGGATTACGCCGAGGCACACAGGAGGAGGAGATGTGTCTGTGACCCTGGCGGATAGACAGACTGATTGAAGTGTCGGTTGAACTAGCAAAACTTGGTTTTATACCAAAAAGCTTAATAAAAATGTATGTATGTTATGTTAATGTGGATTCATATGACACTCTGCCATTACATGTCAGATTATGTGCACCAGCATCCCAGAAAAAACGTGCACGCTTGGCCTTCCCGGCTATGAAAACAAAGAACAGGTGATTACAACGCACACAGAGAGTGTGATGTCATTCTGTGGTCAGGACACAATTACTCCACTACATATATACAGTATACACACAGAAAATAGTTGTTTGCTGCTATATTCATATTTATAATATTATATATTTCACCTTTAAATGTAAGTATATAATCAATAGATATAGAGGTTCAGATGGTGTCATAGGTACATGATGAGCTATTTTATTCTATATAGCGCGTGTGTTGGTTGGAGATGGTTGCCATGTTTACCTACTATATGGTTAGCAATGAAACAGCAACATCGATTATATGCCACTAGGTGTCAGTACAACGTGAAAGAAATGCTGATTAGACCTTTGACAGACAGTCAATTCACCAAACTGGTTGACTTACTGTAATGTTGGGGAGGATGTATGATCGCAAAATAACCATGTCCCACATTACAACATATGAGTTATGGAAGTCAGAGTCCCTTTCTGCCCGTTTCGATCACATTCTCTATTTCTCTCATAATCATTTCTAGCCCTGAGTTGTCAGTAATGGGATGTTTATGATCTCAGCAGCTAAATCCCTAAAAAGCTGTCAGGCTGACTTGGTGCTCCATTTTGGCTCCGTGCAAGAGCCAGTTGCTGTGAGAGCTCTGTGTGAGAGGTGCAACTGCTAGGTCTCTGGGGCGTAGGATGAGTCATCGGCATTCACAGACATGGCTGTCTGTCCCACCACTGATGAAGATGGCACTCCAGACACAAACGTCACGCACAGAGACACACAGGCAGACACACAGGCAGACACACGCACACACGCACACACGCACACACGCACACACGCACACACACACACACACACACACACACACACACACAGACAGGACTATGCAACTTTTTGACAGCAGAACTGCGCAGACTTCAGCATGAAATAACTAAAGGTCAGGGAGAGCAATACGTGTGTGTATGTGTACAGGTATACGTGCATGTGTGTAAGAGAGAGAGAGAGAGAGAGAGAGAGAGAGAGAGAGAGAAAGAGAGAGATGCATTAAATCTTCCTTGTGGTTTTCGGTTTATAATTCCTGTTTGTCCGTGGGATCAGAATACATATATTGTGGAATGACAGCCTCTCTCTGTCTTGAAATTCATTTCATTAGGAGAGCTGGTAAGTGGCTGTGTCTGCCCTGACAAACCACCCACTCTTGCTCAGGTCACCGCTCAATCTTGCGCTCTCTCTTTGATTGACAGGTCAGCTGTGTCCAATGACCTTTCTTAGAGAAACAGCTTCGCTCTGGGACATGTTACGCACACACCCCCAACACACACACACACACACACACACACACACACACACAGACATCGCTCATTCTGCAGTCGCCATGGCAACGGCAGAGCCACTCTGTTCAGTGAGAAACCTTGTGTATGCAGGTGGCATGAAGAAGAAGAAGAAAAAATAAAAAAATAAAAACACCACAACAACACTTCTGAGAGGCTGTCTGGGGATGAGAGAGGGGAGTGTGTATTAGGTCAAGGAAAAGACACACACACCACACGCACGCACACACACCTACTCATACGTAAAACCACACACACACACACACACACACACACACACACACACACACACACACACACACATACACATACATACATACATACATACATACATACACAAATGAATATATTCCCTAGCAACCAGCAATACAACATGGAATGCACACACAGACCTCCAATGACTCCAACAATGTTTATCTTTTACCAACTGTATCAATTGAAAAAGACGTTTAAAAGACCATCTCTGTTTTCTACAGTTTACTACTGTAACTGGGAATGTCAGTTCGTGTCTTGGCTTCTACCAGGACTGATTCACTGCTGAAATGGAAAATTGCATTTTTGTCTGCGACTATAATATGCTATTTCAATGGAGCGTATTTTACTTATCAAGTTATTTAGCGTAGCATGTGTTGTTGGGACTTCATGGTCTACAAGGCACTAGAATAGGGCTAGAATAATATTTAAAGGTAATCTAAACTGAATTTAGCTTTTGTATGTAGTTTGTGGTCAGATATTGCAGGAAATTAGTACATGTATGTCCTTTAAATATATTGACTATTTCTGAGAATGCTTGAGTATTTCAGATGATGTTACAAAAATACACATTTTGCAGTGCTTCTTTGTTGTAGCACTTGTAGTCATTGTTAAAGAGATATTGTGCTAATATGGACAATCATAAATCCATTTAGCTGCCTTGCTTCACTAGAAAGTCTTCAGAAAAATCGATTGGTTTTAGTTCTTGCCGTCATTGTTAATCTCCTTCACATTGTCAAGTTATTCCATACAGAGAAAATAAAATAAAAAAATCAATAATTTAAATTCTATCCTCAAATTCAGCACAAGACACTTAACGGTGTCAGCGTACAGCATTGCATTAGGCTTGTTTGCTTTTTCCTTTTGGTCTTTGGGCAGCAGATGAGCATTTGAGTTGCCTGAAGGACACAGGTATCCTTTAAATGCTTTCTTTTCACTGAGCCTTATAAGCACTTCAACTCAAACGTGAACTGTGCCAACAGCCAATGCATGGGATTCCTGACCCTGCTGCATTGCACTCTTAAGCATCTCTTTAATTTTCCAGCTCTCTCCCTTCATTTATTGACTCCTTCATTCACCTCTATAGCGGACATCTCCGGAACATTGGCCTTTGAAAGACTAAACCTGGCTTTGTTGACATGGCAACAGAGGGACGAGCTGAGAGGAGACGGCGAGAAAAAGACAGCAAAATAAAAGACGCGTGAGCACAGCAACCTCCCCCCCCCTCCCCCGCTAAACCGCTGCTGTGCTTCAAACTAGGGTTGTCATGGTTACCTGGCCGTGTCAGGAGAGCGTTTGATTGTTTGAGTCGCACGTCGCCCCGCCGTGCGAGCGATAGCTAATGCGTGTGTGTGTGTGTGTACATGTGTGCGAGCTTGATGCAGTATTGGACACAGGGAGAGGTGTAGCTGTTGTGATCGATCAAAGCTTTCATTGCCTTGTCTGTAATGGTGAACCCTGTGTGTGTACGTGTGTGCGTGTGTGTATACGTGCGTGCGTTCGTGCATGTATGTGAGAAAGATAGAGGGTGAGGGAGAGGGGTTTATTTAGAGAGAAGGGGATCGAAAGCTCAAGATAGAGAGAGAAAGAGTGGGAGATCGAGGTAGATGTTGTACTGTTCTATCTGTGAATCTGAAGAATGTCCAGCTATGGTACTTTGTAAGTCAGCCCCCACCCCTCTCTTTTACACACACACGCACACACACGCACGCACACACACACACACACACACGGGAGGCAGTCCTGTAAAGTGGGCCGCGGTGCTGCTTGGTATTCCGTCACAAGGTTCCAGGTGACGGGAGGAGCGCCGGGGAGAGAAACAGAGCGGCGCGGGAGGAAGGAGAAAAATGAGAACACTAAGGGGAAACATTTAAAAAAAAAAAAAAGAGCGTTAAAAGTCGCTTTTCCGGAACAGTTGTGTTCCTGATGTTTCAAGAACAGACTAGTGTGATGCTACACGCTAACTTGACATAGTGCAAAACATAACGTAGCACACGTCTCACATTGACCCCATTTGGCGCAGCTCATCTGGGCACAACACACACACACATTCTCCAGGTACTGTATATCAGGGTGGACTGGTCCATTGGAGCAGAGAGGGGTGTGTTATTGCTGTCTGCCTGCGATTGCACACCCCTGCTGGGGCTCATAGGGTGATCTACACACACACACACACACAGTTATTTGCACCTGCTTCCACTCTGTGCCACTCCAGTTCATCCAATTAATGACGCAAGTCTCATGCCGTCTGTCTTCTGTCTCACACACGCACACACACACATACAGTTTATTTGCCCTTCCTCATTCCTAGGTAGTCCGCTGTCGTCCTCTGTCTGACCTCTGACTCATACGTGTGTGTGTGTGCGTGCGTGTGTGTGTGCGTGTGTGTGTGTGTGTGCGTGTGTGTGCGTGACCTTGGCTTGTGCTATAGGTCGGGACATCTCTTTGGTGTGTCACATTAAGCTGCAGCCCGCAGGACAGTCCCACCTGCTGTCTGGAGGAGGTGCGTGTGTGTGTGTGTGTGTGTGTGTGTGTGTGTGTGTGTGTTTGATGATAAATGAGAGCTGTTTTATGAGACAGATAACGTCACTGAGTAGTTTGGGTCTCAGGTGACTTGTGACTTACTATGTTCATAACGCATACGCTTATTAATGAATGTCCTCACACACACACACACACACATGCACGCACACACACACAATTAAGAAGCCTCCCTGATGTGATTTTTTTTTTCTTGCATGAAAGAGAGCGTTTGCATGCATGCTCTTTGTGTTCCATTGTGTTCCTGTGATTTTATCACACACTACACACACACACACACACACGCACACACGTACACACAGTGTGTGTGCGTGTGTGTGTGTGTGTATCTCTTAAGAGCTTTCCATGGTCCGGCCATATATGCTGACAGCTCACACCAGTATTCACTTACATTGTCTTACCACAGTGAGTTGGCTGTGAGTCAAGAAACACGGAGAGAGAGAGAGAGAGAGAGAGAGAGAGAGAGAGAGAGAGAGAGAGAGAGAGATGAGTGCAGGTCGGGTGTGATAATGCAATTAGAGGCAAGGTATGGACACAAACATTACAGGCCTGCGGTGCTTTTAGAGAGGAAGATGTTTGTGTGTGTTTTACGCTGCTTCTGTACTGGTTCAAACAGTTTTCAGGTTCAGGGGTGTATTTGTACCTCCAAGGTCTTAGAAGGTGCCCTTCATTCCTCCTTTTTTCATACTTAAAAGAAAAAAGAAATTCATGTCAAACCCTCTCCCATGCTCTCCCCCCCCTATCTCCTCCTCTCCTCCTCTCCCCTATCCTCTCCTTTCAACTACATGTCACCTGATGCGCACACTGGCCAATACTAACCAATGTGCGCACACACACACATAGAGCGGGGGGGGGGGGGCATTGAAAAGGTAAGATGACAGACAGAGCTAAGGGCCGAGGGGGAAGAATAGGTCATGAGGAGAAATAGCAGGAGGACAAAGGAAGGAAGCGAGGATATAGGGGACAGATAGTATTAGTGACGTGACGACAGCGAGAGAAGAGGAGAGGAGATGGGAGAACGAGGAGAATGAGGAGAACGAGGAGAACGAGGAGAACAAGGGGGCGTAGCAATGTGAATGAGACAGCTGTGGGGAAGAAGAAGAAAGGGAACAAGTTGGATGCAGAAGAGACGACAGGAGAGGAGAAAGGAGCGAGGAGAGAGAGGAGAACAGAGAGGGAGGGAGGGAGGGGAGGAACGGGGGAGATTGAAGGCACAAGATCAAGGCAGATGTAGAGGAGGCGCGGGGGAGAGAGGATAAACACAGCCTGCCTATTGATTTGACTCCACGTCTTGCTAACGCCAACAATGCAGATTCCACCACCTCCGTGTTTTGACCTTTGACCTTTGGAGTTTACCATCACTTTCTTTTACTGTAATATACAACATTATTCTAAATTAGAAATAAAATAAGATTATATACTGTAACTAGAAATGATTTCAGGGTCTAGAAGCAGTGTGTGTGTGTGTGTGTGTGTGTGTGTGTGTGTGTGAGTGTGCAACCATATGGTGCGTTTGATATAAACCTACGAGAACAAACCAATAAACATGTAAACGGCCTAGAGAAAGAGGGTGTGTGTATGTGTGTGAGAGAGAGATGGAAATACACAGAGACAGAGAGAGAGAAGCTGGGCAACCACCTGTCGTCATCAGACGGAGAGAATGGCGAGCGAGAGAGGATCAGACAGAGAACAGGGAAGAGAGGGAGAGAGCGGGGCAGTTAGACACGCATGCACACACACACACACACACACACACACACACACATGCGCGCGCAGTGAGCATCTGAGGCTTTGACTCGGTCAGAGAACACGCTAGAAGCCTCTCTCTCACTCCTGAGTGAGACCACACGCTGTGCAGTATGGTCCAGGGAGGTGCGTGTGTGTGAGAGAGAGAGAGAGAGAGAGAGAGAGAGAGAGAGAGAGAGAGAGAGAGAGAGAGAGAGACAGAGAAGGAGGAGGTCGAGAGAAATAATGGAGATTATGAAAACAGAAAGAATAAAGATAGAATAAAGTTGAAGGATGAAGTGCAAGAAAAGACCAGGAAGATTTTGTCCTTTGTTCTTTGTTGATGAAAAGAGGAAAAAGGATCCAGTACTCCCC
>JAOEGT010001112.1:0-11470 GCA_025447795.1 Speoplatyrhinus poulsoni
ACAGATTATTACATGTCGTAAACAACACCGATTGACACAGAAATTAACCAAATAAAGGGATGTGCCAGTATAAAATTATTTCTGTATGAGGAAATAAGTTTTATGTCATAATTATTTTTCACTATCTAATAAAATAATGTAGCTTATGTTTAGGTAGACTTCCTTCGACAGATATTCGTAGGGGGGCGGCACCCGTGCGCCCATAATGTACCGGCCGCCACTGCAGTATAGCCTATACCCCATACACGTGTTAGTTCAGATTGCCGTTTGAAACGGTTTGCAAAACCACTGTCCTGTATTTTAATAACGAATAGGCCTACAGTATAACGGCAAACAGCTATTTTCTCTAAAGATATATGTGTTGTAATCATGGCTCCTCTAATCATTGTTTTCATAGCTGGACCTGCCATGCATTAATGTCTGTCCATATGCCTACGTGATTGTGCGTGTGTGCGTGTTTGTGTCCACACAACATTTGTTTTGTTCTGAAATGCTGTTGCTTATAGTTGTAGCCTGTAATGAATTATAGTCTTTAGGTCCCATTGCCATTGACCTGGTCCAATCAACTCATCATTGTACAGGATTATCTCTTGTGTATGATTCTGATGTACGTATGTCTTCCCCTTCCAGGATAACTGTCTAACTGTGCCCAACTCTGGTCAAGAAGATGCTGACGGGGATGGAATAGGAGACACGTGTGATGAAGATGCAGATGGGGACGGTATCTTAAACACCCAGGTACACACTTACCGTTAACATGCCTATAATCCTGCTTACTGCACAAGATCATTTCACACATTAGCTGCAGTGTTCAGTGACAAGTCGACAAGACAGAACGTAACACATACAGTAGTCCTATTTAATTTACATTCATAAGAATTAAAAGGAACATATCTGTATTCCTTTGAAGTGAAATTAATAGAATTTGCTCAGCAGCCCACAGTACTGTTGTAGGTAGTATTGGGAGAATTGCTGAGAGGCTAAACCCACTTGTCCCATTTTGACAGGACAACTGTGTGCTGGTCCCCAATGTGGACCAGCGAAACATAGACGAGGATGACTTCGGCGATGCTTGTGACAACTGTCGTGCGGTTAAAAACAACGACCAGAAAGACACAGACGTGGACAGACTAGGCGACGAGTGTGACGAAGACATAGACGGTGATGGTTAGTATGCCAGATCCTGTACACGTCATTATTTAGCTTTCTTCATACAGCTTATAACACATTTCAACGTGTGGTAACAACTGAATGGGCGAGTATGCAGATGTGAATGTTAGTGCCATCAAGCAAAGCTAATTTTAATAATATCACCTGGTGTTAGGAATCCCCAATCACTTGGATAACTGTAAAAGGGTGCCAAATGCTAACCAGATCGACCGTGATGGTGATAAAGTGGGAGATGCCTGTGACAGCTGCCCATATGTGCCCAATCCTGACCAGGTAAAGCTCATCAGTAGTGCTGAACCCACATGACCTGTTAACCCTTTATTTAAAACAGTGCTCCCCAACCCTGTTCCTGGAGGGACGCTGCCCTGCATGTTTAAGATGCCTCCCTGCTCCAACACAGCTGATTCTAATGAATAGCTCGTTATCAGGATTCTAAGGACCCATTTATTAGGATCAGGTGTGTTGGAGCAGGGAGACATCTAAAACATGCAGGATGCTTTTCAATTTTCTGGACACAAGGTGCATTGCGTTAGTAATTGGGAAGAAATATTGCATAAATGAGCGATGTCCTAGCTAGCCAGCATTAAGTGGTGTTCTTTTTCAGTCAATTAACATATTACTGTCCTCCTTACCAGCTGGATGTGGACAATGACCTGATTGGAGACCCATGCGATACCAACAAAGACAGGTATTGTCTTGCTTATCGTACAGTACAAATCACACATACAGTATACTTAGATTTTAGAAGTGTGAGCAGCAGTTCATCAGGCTTCTGAGGTGCATCAATTTAAATGAATGCTGAAATTAATTATTGTAACTAATTAACATATGCGTTTTTGACTGTTCGTAGCAGAAATCCCTTACAGTGCACATCACACAGCTATTAAAATGAATACAGTAGGTAATACGCGTAAAACACTAACAGTTGACGTTTTTGTGAAGTGATGGAGACGGCCATCAAGATTCTCGGGACAACTGCCCGGCGGTCATCAACAGTTCTCAGCTGGACACAGACAAAGATGGAAAAGGAGACGAGTGTGATGATGATGATGACGACGACGGCATTCCCGACCTCCTGCCTCCGGGCCCAGATAACTGCCGGTTGATCCCTAATCCACTGCAGGAAGACTCAGATGGTGGGCAGAAAATGTGATCATTTTATTGTTGCGACAGGAAACACTACCATACATTTTCTCCCCATCTTGTCTTGGCCTGACTTGCTGTCCAGCCTGTCTTTTCCAGAACATTCTGTTCTTCTGTACCGATACATTCAAATCGTGTGGGAATTGGGAAATACAGCCCACTGTGTCCTTTCCAGTTTGTATTATCCAATTTAATGTAACAGATCCTCTAATGTCTTTGGTGTCAATATATAGCACCTTAATCTGCCACTAAAACTAGGTATTTAGACTAGGACAGAAACCTGTAGCCACCATATCATAGTGAAGTACACATTAATTAATTAATTAATTTGGACATTCTTGTTAACTCAAAATGGGAGGAAAAATGTCATATCCTTACTGCCTTCTGTTTTGCTGAACTGTGGTAAAACAATAAGTTAATTCTAACAATTCTCATTAGGCCTAACCTAAATCTATTATTCAACCTAATCAAAATGTAGCCCAATTAATATTAGTACCCTTAACCAAAGCCTAACTTACATCATTTTTGTTTGTTTATTAGGATTCCCATTAGTTAACGTCATAATGATAGCTATTCTTCCTGCGGTTCAACACTTAAAAAAATCCACGACAGGTTTACACAAATACATTACATAAAAACATGCATATACACATAAAGTACATATACAAACCCATTATACATATGCATACACACATTATACTGTATACATACACATTCATACATACAGTACATGCATACATACACAGATAAGAAAAATAAAATGATGTATTCAAGATATCAACAAAAATGTAAACACATTGTGTGATCTAGACACATTTTTTTCAGTCATATGATTGTAATAAGTATGTTTTAATTACTCCTTATTCATATAAGCAGCTTATCCATCAAAATAATATATCTTAAATGTGATGTTGTAGGCAATGGCATCGGGAATGTGTGCGAGAAGGACTTCGATAATGATACCATTATTGACACCATCGACGTGTGTCCAGAGAATGCTGAGGTCACGCTCACTGACTTCAGGGAGTATCAGACTGTTGTGTTGGACCCTGAAGGTGACGCACAGATCGATCCAAACTGGGTGGTTCTGAACCAGGTGCTGAACATATAATGTGCATGAAAAGACAACCTGATTCCTTTATGATGAACATACTACAACACAGAAGTCTATTACATACCCATGTTCTTTAAACCAACCAAACTATTCTGCAGGGAAGAGAGATTGTCCAGACCATGAACAGTGATCCTGGGCTGGCTGTTGGTAAGGTCATCATAATGGTGGTGAATAATAGAAAAACATTGAACGTGAAGGCAACAAAGTCAGGGTGACATTCACGCAGCTTGTGCGTACTAACAAATGTGCTAACACGCCAGTGTTTCTCTTTTATTGTCAGAGAACATTATATATCCCTACATTAGAGACAATTGAAAT
Organism: Speoplatyrhinus poulsoni; assembly: GCA_025447795.1. Taxonomy (NCBI): domain Eukaryota; kingdom Metazoa; phylum Chordata; class Actinopteri; order Percopsiformes; family Amblyopsidae; genus Speoplatyrhinus; species Speoplatyrhinus poulsoni. The sequence goes on from JAOEGT010001112.1 coordinate 3,746, forward strand.
ATGGATCTCTTACTAAGTGCTGGAATGCGTCTTGTGTTATATCTTCTCCATCAAGGTTACACTGCCTTCAGCGGAGTCGACTTTGAAGGGACATTTCACGTGAACACGGTGACAGACGATGACTATGCAGGATTCATCTTCGGGTACCAAGACAGCTCCAGCTTCTACGTGGTGATGTGGAAACAGATTGAACAGATCTACTGGCAGGCCAACCCCTTCAGAGCTGTTGCAGAGCCAGGCATACAGTTGAAGGTGCTATTACCGTTCATTCATATTCACAGCATAAAGCAGACGACTTTTATCCAAAATGACTTCACAATAAATACATTTGTCAGCAGGTGTATAGACGGTACAGTGACTGCAGCAGAATGTCTTTCCACCATTACAGGACAGCAAAGAGTTGTGACTTGATATACCTGTGTGTGTGTGTGTGTGTGTGTCTGGACTGAGGAATTGTAAATATTACATAAACAAAACGTACATGTTTGTCTAGTGTGTAGCCTCACAACCTTTTATCTTTAGATAACTTACAATTGCGGAGTTCCTCTTTAACACACACGTTCTTACATCCGTCGTGGTGGCTTGTGCTTATTGGCCAGGCGGTTAAGTCCGATACAGGGCCGGGTGAAAACCTGCGGAACTCCCTGTGGCACACTGGCGACACCAGCAACCAGGTGAAGCTTCTGTGGAAAGACGCCAGGAACGTGGGCTGGAAGGACAAGACGTCCTACCGCTGGTTCCTACAGCACCGCCCAGCTGACGGCTACATCAGGTAGATAGGCTACACCAGTGTAGTACAATCTAGTTTGTAGGCCTACAGACAATGCAGCTGTACAGACCTTACAGAACTTGATTAATGTCATACAATGTATGAGCTTGGGATACATATTATTCAATGTGTTACTGTACAGTATAGTGGCTAATTGTTGTTGCCCACTCGGCACCTATTGCATCCTAACAGTCCTGAAAAAGGTGGATTCCTCCCTCTGTGGTACCTCCGTTTTGTCTGTGGTTACTATAGCCACACATTGTAAAATTCATTTTGTGTTTGTGTTCAGAGTACGATTTTTTGAGGGTCCCCAAATGGTGGCAGATTCAGGCATCATCATAGATTCCACAATGAGAGGAGGCCGACTGGGGGTATTCTGCTTTTCACAGGAGAACATTATCTGGGCCAACCTACGGTACCGCTGCAATGGTGAGTTATAAGACACACATTTGTAAGAAACCTCTTATAGTAAATGTTTCCATTATGGCTGCATTAGAATAAAGTAACCATGATGTATACAAGTCTAGTGTAGAGGTGTGATTTGAGTAGTAGTATTATTTCCAGAAGAAATGTAATCTTCATAAAAAAGATCAGAGGCCCAATCTCAATGCCCACCTTGTAAAATAAGACATTAAGATGTCCTTATAAACAAATAAGGACATTAAGCCACACAGGACTTTTTGAGCCTTTGATAAACATTTTCCCCTGCAGTCTTTGAGAGAGATAATTTATAGCATTGTATTGGTAAAACACATGATAAACAAATTAATGAAGAAGCTGGCAAGATGCTGTTTATTTAGCAGTTTCATTTCATTTTAGATTAGTAATGCTTTGGAGAAAAAAGCAATGCATAAACTGATAACCGTTACATTTACAAATGTAAGGCAAGAGCCTTTTCATGCACCTTCATCATGAAGAAAGTAAACAAAAAAATTATATGGTGTTAAAAAAAGAAAGAAGATATAATTGGTCCTACAATTTCACCCTTTTTCACTCACACTTAGGGCAGTGGTCCTAAACTCTGGATCCTGTGGATCTACTTACCTGCAAGTTTAAGAGGTCTCCCTGCTCCAACACACCTGATTCTAACGAATGGGTCATTATGAGGGTTCTGTAGAGATGGATAATAGCCCATTCATACGAATCAGGTGTGTTGGAGCAGGGAGACATCTAATGCATGCAGGTCAGTGTTGAGTGCCATTGGTTTAGGGTAGTGGTCCCCAATCCTGGTCCTGAATGTGTCGTTATAACTAGCTATTCATTTGAATCAGGCATGTTGGAGCAAGGATACATCTAAAACATGCAGGGCAGGATTGGGGAACCCTGGTTTAGGGCATGCTGTAGGGTGGACATTGAGATGGGGCCAAACTGAATAGTCATTGAACCTCTTACTCTCCCCAGACACTCTTCCTGAAGACTTTGATACATACAGAGCACAGCAGGTTCAGCTGGTGTCCTAATGGAGCAACACATCAAATTCAAGGAATTCTGGGAATGCTTTCTAACATAGAATTCAGTTACTAATTGTGTTACAAAATGTTAAGCGTAATTCTTCAGTGCTTTGTGCATAACTAATGTTAATGCTGATGTTGCTCATGTTGTGAGTGATTTTGCCACACATACCAATTTTGATCGTCAATTGCATATTTACAGTTCCTTTCAATGCATGCATTCTGAACAAAGAAATTCTAAGTTTTAACTTTTCCCCACCTATGAATAAATGTGGCATTTGTAATAAGGAAAGTTTTTATGAATTCCAATCAGTGTTCAGTTGATTGTGGTGAATTGAGTTCAACTTTGTATCCATTTATGATACATTTTAAAGGGACTTGCAAAAATAGCAAACAATTTTCTTTCATCGCTTGCAAAGCATGAGTCCTACCTGTCTTTTATGGGCTTATTTTGTGATTTTAAACAAAAAAATAGCATTATTTTTTTTTACACTAACAGTATTTAGTAGCAATCAAATCTTATTACAAAAATGTGGATAACTTGAATAAGTCCCAGGCATGCATATTTCCAAAATAATCTTTTAAAAAAGCATATGGAAATACAGATTACAAAATATAAACCAATACAAGGACAAAATACAGTCATATCCAGGAATCATGCATGTCCATATCCAGCACACTTAACGTTAAATGACACTAGACAGTTTTAATCATTATATTCTGCCAACCAAGAGTATGTACATAGAAAAATCTGTCTTCCACGATTAATTTCACTGACATTTACTTTTATCTTAGAAACAAATGGTTCACATAAGGTGTTTGACACAGCAACAAATAGATACTACAGTTATTTTACTAGGACTTACAGGACAACAGTGATGCTATTCTCACTATAAGCTTAAAGGTAAAGGTAGGTGACTGAAAAATGGCGAGTTATCCAGGGATTTATATATTTAGATTGTAAAGCATTTTAAAACAAGTCATTAAAGGGACATTTTATCAAAGTCTAAAAATGTTAGACTTAAAACAATTAACCAGCCTTTAACTTTATGACTGAAACTCCACCACTGTAAAGGCATCGTCAACTTGTGTCTAAGTCTGTGCGACACGTCATTACACCATTTAATTCATAGCGACACATCAACAACACAATGTTATTAATATATAATGATAATGACTATAACCGTATGTTCAACACTAGGCCAACGCACATTGAAAATGACATTGTGTGCACCCACATACAAAAGCAAGATCTACCTTAGCTGTCAAACATAAAACACAAAATTAAGAGGCTATTAGAGTTGGGCTCTGTGCAGTACTCTGCAGTGGCAGTATATATATGTTAAGATGTATACTAATAGTGTTTACTTCAGGGTCAGTTCAATAATATATTTGCAATATTTATATATAGAGTAATCAAGTGTGTGAGAGAGAGAGAGAGATATGGTGGGAGAGTGATGCAAGAAGAAAAATGTATTTGCACTCGGTTATTGTCCACTCAGTTCATCCACCCCGTGAGTACAAACTAGGGGTGGGGGGTGGCATTTGACTTAAAAATTGTGTCAGGGAGAGAGAGAGATATATAGAGATAGAAAGAGAAAGATAGATGTTGACTTGTGTGTCATTTTATATGTGTGTGGGCGCGTGCGTGCGTGTGTGGGCGCGTGCGTGCGTGTGTGGGCGCGTGCGTGCGTGCGTGCGTGCGTGTGTGGGCGCGTGCGTGCGTGCGTGCGTGTGTGGGCGCGTGCGTGCGTGCGTGCGTGCGTGCGTGTGTGGGCGCGTGCGTGCGTGCGTGTGTGCGTGCGTGTGTGGGCGCGTGCGTGCGTGCGCTGATTAAAAGCAGTCAGGCCTCAGTGCTCAGGCCTTTAGCCGTCCCTGCACTCTGAATGCCAAGCACAGCAGAGCATGTCCAGAGCAGCCGCGCATGGTGGCTGCCCCACACCACCTTAACTGGCCCACTTGTATGTGGTGTGTGTAGGTAAGTGTGTGTGTGTGTGTGTGTGTGTGTGTGTGTGTGTGTGTGTGTCATTACATATTGAATAGCGTCTTGTTTGGAATAAACCCAATTCTGAACAATTTGCTCAATGTATGTACATGACAATGACAACTGTGCAAGGGTTGCTCAGATCTGTTCCCATAAACACAAATGGAATTGATGTCGAAATAATAAGAACCTTTTGGACCCACGGGACGTGACTTGGTTTTCCCATCTTTTTCCTATCGTTATCACTTTCCCTTTTCGTCTCTCTCCATCTCGGGGGGGCCGAGGACAAGTGTCTGCAACACCACCGGAGCAAACGGAGTCAGCTCTTAAAGGTTGAAGGAGGCTGCGGCGATGAGCGCTGACCTTTTTCAGCAGTCACGCGCGCACGCACGCACACACACACACTTGGAAATGGCGATGGGGATGAGCAGAAGTAAAAAATGCCAGACACCAGTGTCCGACATGATTACACCAGTCATCAGCCCAGGCTTTCCCCATTGCCTCCAATTCATGTCCTGTCACCTGACCTGCTCCAGTTCATGGCAGAAGTCATTTGTCAAGGTGACGGCAGCGTGGCCACCGATACAACCCAACCCTTTATTTTCTCTTTCTTTTTCCCTTTGCATTTCCTTCGCTCCACTAGCGCTATTAAGTCTTCAATTTCAACCCCACACCCCCCCTCCCTCATGAAGAGGGGGGGGGGGTCACGCTGAAAGGTGAAGCCTTTTGCAGCGCTGGATAGATCTTATTGATTAATGAAAGACCTGTGCACCTCTTTCCTTCCTTTCATCCTCTTCTCTCCCAGTCAACTGGTTTCGCACTAATTATGTTTGCTAACCGCTTGTGGATGTTGTTCCCCCGGCCACAGTCTCGCTGTGCGATCGGGCACGTTGAATTCGACACGCTCACCTGTCGATGTGGTTTGACAACAAGAATAACAGCAATGAAAGGACATAACGATTGTCATTATTATATAATTATTGTATTAGTCTATTAGTCTCTTCAAGTGGTGTTCCTGTGAGTTGAAAAGCACACCGGGATATGTGTGTGTGTGTGTGTGTGTGTGTGCGTGTGTGTGTGTTAGAGGGGGATAGGGGTAGAAACTTAGAGGTAACTGAAGGAAGGCCATACTGATGGTTCTGCAGCAGTAATGAGGTTCAGCCAATTAAACCATTGATTTACATGTAAATGACTCCTGAAAGGTTACTGGCTGTGACTGCCATCTGCATGTACTTACCATGCTAATGTTGGACCAACTGAGACAGACACACTCACACTTATTGAGAAATATGAGCGAAAAAAATCTATAGTTTGCATAACGTGATGGCTGACAGTTTGCACTGCATCCCATTAACAGTACAATAATGTGTTAATTGTCACATCCTGCATTAATTACACACATTTTGATCAGGATACAAATCTGTCATATCCTTGTGCTTTCTGATTGCATGCGTTGCTTTTTTGAGCTATTAAATCATGTGTGCAGCTATGCTAGCTTGATAACACAAACACATCACGGCAATCAAATACATTCTGCTAGCCTTTAAATTAGATGTGTTTGTTATATATATTTTGAAACAATGCAGTAGTGTAGGACATCTCTTAGCCTGCTAGCTATCTGCCAGCTAAGCAAGCAGCATTCAGTGTTAATTACCAGCGCGCTAAGCGTACTGTATAGCTGAGATACAGAGTAAATTGCCTCCAGGTGGGGACAGAATAGGCTCCATTCCTCACAAGTGCAGTCAAACTAATTATGAATTGGCTTGTGTACATGTGTGTAACATCCATTGCGTGTGTGCGAATGCAGTCGTGTGCAGGTGGGGGTTCGTGCGAAGCCCGAAAGTGAGAAAACGCTCGGCCTCCAAAAGCCAACGGCCCCACTAAGTGAGATGTGCCGCGTGGTAATGATGCCATATATCACTCTCGCTGTCCCTTTATCCCTTCTCTGCTCTATCTCCGTCTCTGTGGCCTCATTAATTTAGCCATGGCTATTTATGGGCCTATAAAAACAATAAGGACGAGAGAAACAGTTGTACTGGCACGAGAGCCACATGTAATGCATGGGAAAATGGAGAGTGTGGCTGCTGCTCTAGGAACACGCCATAACCACCCCTTTTTTAATTATGCAAACATGCTAACATCTGCTTAACATTGGTATGTTGTTACATTTTGAATTAGTGTAATGGCGTTCAAGGGAATAAATACAGACTATAGGCTTAAGCATGCTGTAGTCTTTGCTTTCTGTTTTAATTTTAAGTAGATGGGGGAAGTCAGCCTATGTTGATAATAGCAGTAGCTTATCCTGTGTGTGTGTGTGTGTGTGTGTGTGTCCCATTAGCCTAATTCTTACTCCTGGGCTAAACAGGAGCAAAGTCATTACTCACATCTCTAATTTTCTCTAACATATCATCAGGCTGCTGTGTTTGCATATTACCGCCTAAATGGCTGATTTGTTAGTTCAACCGAAGGCTCAACTCTATCCAGCGTTGCTTTAGCGGTTTATTTACAGCTCTGAGAAGCCACACAGTGTTCTCTTGTGCAGCCATTGATCTCACTAACCTGTAGAGTGACTGAACATCTCTCCTACCTCTGGGTATTTAAGGTTGGAGGAGCTTGGAGAGCTGCACTTGTTGTCAATCATTGAACTATTCTAACATGTAGCAAATAGTGAAGTGTGTGCTGCTCACTCTATAGGCCACCTCCAATAGGGCCACACAGCATGTCAATGCCTGGCTCCCTTGAGATGCAAAACACTGGAGATTGGGGTTCCCCTTCAATGGCAGGCCCCTAGCATACATTGTCAATGTTTGATGCATTGGAGTGTCAGATAAGTATGCGTGCGTGTGCGTGTGTGTGTGTGTGTGTGTATGTATATGTGTGTGTGTGTGTGCGTGCGTGCGTGTGCGTGCACGTGCGTGTGTAGTCGATGATGCCAATGAGAGATGTCGTGGAGGTTCCTAATGCTTCGAAGGCTTCTCCCTCTGCTCCAGCCAGCAGCCAGCCAAAACCCACTCGTCCATGTTTTCCCCTGGCCGAGCAGCATGGATGATGGGTTATGAGGAAGAGGAGGGGAGGAAGGGATGGGGGGGGGCACACAGTAGGGAAGAGGCTCTGTCCAACTGCAGAGTGAAACACCATGTGTGTGCCCAGCGGGTGGACATTCCTACTGCCACACCATTTCCTCGGCCCATTCATCCGGGGCCTCAGCCCCACTGTAATGGCATTGTCCCGGGGTTCAGCCGTCCCGCCAGGCACCCCCCCTCCACCACCATTTTTACACGCCAGCCTTTTGGCCTCCCTGACAGCACGGCTCTTCAGCTGCCTGTCAACGTCCTGGAGCTCGGGGGGTTGTGGGGCGGCTGCAAAATAAACCACAGTCCAAGGACGTGCAAGGGGAGTTGATGGGGCGGAGGTCAGGGTCCTTTTTGGTCCTGATGGGTGGCTGTGGCTAGTATGTTGTCCTCTACCTGCACGAGAATGTGTTCTTTATAACTGTGTGTGTGTGTGTGTGTGTGTGTGTG
>JAOEGT010001123.1:0-11470 GCA_025447795.1 Speoplatyrhinus poulsoni
CCCCGGGGTGGTGAGAAAGGGAAAGTGGTAGAAAAGCTCATTTGAACCAATGTCACGCAGACAGAGCAGAAATTACTGCCTCACACAGACAATTCAAAGTGTGCAAAACTCGCAAATATACAGAGGATCTAAGACAACTTTTGACTGCTGGCAAAGCCAAGGACACAACTGTCAGGGACTCTTCACAAGTCACATTTCCATGAGGCACAAATTAAATTCTATAATCAATAACGGTGTCTGCCATAGATAAGGTTTCACATCTTTCACAGAGGGATACACACTAGCTGTCTCCTGCTCTGCTCACGTCAGTCTGACAGACTTTTGTTACTCTAGGACAAATTATTGCATTTTAATGTTTCCTATACATTTTATATTGATTAAACAATACTTGGGCAAAAACAGCTGAGATGACACATTACTAAACTTTTCCTCCCCCTTTCCTTCCTAAAACCCGCAAACCCGCCTCTCCTTTAAGAACTATTAAAATGCAGCCACAATTTCCTTATTTTTTGTACAGCGAATTAATAGTAACAATCAAATCCCGGGAAGAGCGAAAAAACAACAACAACATGAAAACACCACCAGCTCTAATGCTCTTATCTGCACACTGTCAGCAGAGGGCAAGGAAGCGGTATGCCTTGAGCAGTGTTTACCGCTCTATTTTCAAGGAAGGAAAACTCTCCTTAATAAGTTGGAGCAGCTCTGGTGAAACGTCGGTAATATCAAACTGACCCAAGGCAGTCAAACATGCATGTCACAAACACAACCTCTTTGAATTCAAAAATCAAACCTTACACAACCCTTGAAATTGATTTAAAACCCTCCTGTTTTAAAACCCAGCGGCAGTGACCAAACTTTAAAGGTATAGTAAGTAATTCTCGAGAACGCTTGCGAAATTCAGATAAAAAGAAAAGCACCTCTCCCTTCAATGCCATAGGGCAGGAGTTCTTAAACTTTTTCATTCCAGGACCCAAATAGTACATCCTCAGATTTACAGAGATCCAGGCTTCTAAAAATGCCAGCAGCGTGACCTGGCGCTGAGCGTTTTTTCCATGCCGGGCACTGAACGTTTTTTTCAAATTGAAAAATGTTCAACTTTTGTGAAACGCTGCTCCCATCAATGTCACTGTTTCCCCGGGCGTCCAATCGCAGCGGTGAAGGGGCGGGACAAATACTACGAGCAACCATCACATCCTACTTCTTGCACACAAGTTGATAGTCAGATGATATCTCCGGACTACCACAACAATACTAACTCGAAACATAATGCATAGAATATTACAAATAAAATAAAATAATTTGTTGATAACACAAACTAGCATGTCTATTTGAAAAATATGAATTCCCATGGAGGTTCTGTTTCATAGCAACCAAAGCATCTCAGCTTAAAAAATACGCTGTGCTTCCAAAAGCACTTCGTAGTGCTGCATGTTGGGCTTTTTCAGCAAGAGAGCCCAGCGTTTTTTATGAGTACGCGCGTGAATGACTGGCTGGTTGACTCGCGGAGTGATATTCAGAAAAAAGGCATGTTTTGCAGGCTTCCACAGCTCTTGCATAATTGCGTAGTAAGCAGTGCTGGGCACAGAGTGCACCGCTCATATATCCACCTTTCTATGGAGCACACTGAATACATTCCAGTGTTAAAAACCTCGTTACGTTGCGACCCACCATTAACGCATCCACGACCCATTTTGGGGTCGGGACTCATAGTTTAAGAAAGGTTGCCATAGGGTGCTCCCCTAGAAGCTCCGCCCCACACATTGCAAAAAAGTTGCCAACAATATTGTTGTGTGCATTCTGCACCACTTTGTTTGTGTTCCTATTTACGGAGCCAGGGCTGTGTAGAAGTACGGGATTATTGTTTCAGCACAGAGACTGATAAGGCAGCGTACTGCTAGGAGAGATTTGGTGAATTTGACTAAAAGTGTGCTATGTAATATCTTATAATCGCTTACTATACTGTACCATTATCCTGGTCCACATCATTTAAAATCACCAATGTGTTGGCCTTCAGTGCAAATGGGCTCATGGAGGCAACGTGAGCAAGGACTCTCTAGGTGCAATTTAATGGTGTCAAAGCAGCGGTGACTGCGTGCACCTATGAGCGAGTATACCGTACTTGTACTTTTGTGTATGGTCAACTGTGTATGGATTTCAAGCCCTGCAGGTCTGGCCAGACAGAGCCGCTGCTGCAGTGTGAGCTTTGACGGCATTGTGAGGAGAGAAAGTGAAGATCCAGGGAAGAAGATCGAGGGAAGATAGTGGGGAAGGAACAGATGGCGCGAAGGGGGCAAAAGGACGACCACCATTCGGAAGAGGAACAGTTGCTGTCTTCAACCCCCACCAGCGAAGCGGATTAACCTCTGATCTCAGTCGACCGCAGCGCCACAGCGGCCACCAATCAGAGCGCTCGGCCACCCCCCCTGCTCACCCTTCTTGCGGAAGTGACTCGCCCAGACGTGCAGTACACATAGTCCCCCGACCCCTTCCCCCCTCCCCCTCACCCTGGCAACAGCACGCTCATTTGGAAGATGTAATAAAAGCGGAGGACTACATTTCATTAGTCAATCTGGCTATGAATGCGGGGAGGACATTGTTCTGACGGGCTGCAGCTGTGCACCTAGCAAACATGGCTGCAGTTCACTAGCTAATGACAGGAGAAACGATAAGTGACAATGACACCGCGACAACAAGCGGGGGGGTTGATCGGTACGGAGGGGGGGGTGAGGAATCAATGTTGGAACAAATTGATGCACCAATTTCTTTCCTTTCATGGGGGAAGAGTAAGGAGTGGGTGGGTAGGGTACAAAGTCAGAAACCCGTTTTCTTATCTTCTCTGACCGGGGGGTGGGGGGGTCTGAAGTCTAGTCACAGCGAGGGCAGCGACCTTCTCAAATCCCCCGTCTACACGTATGCACGTTTTCCCTTTTACATTTAGCTCTAAACTAACAAGAGAGGAGCATGGCGCAGTTTTTTGTTGCCTCTTAATTAGTGTCTCACAGCTGCCAGTGTCTTCCGCTTGTCTTCAGCTAGGCCACGTAGAACTAGAACGAGAGGCTTACCTCAGTGTCAAACAAACGTCTTTATTTCTTTCTTTTCTTTTGTTCTGTACAAAAAAAACCAACGCCTCGTGTTTTTATCCAAGCAGGGATAAAACATTGAGAAATTAAATGTCTCACCCCGGTGAAATCTTGTTAATGCAAAAGTCACGCAAAGAGCAATCATAATTAGATGCATACAAACACTTTCAGACTTTGAGAAAAAGGAATACATAACTAGCGGTTGACTTACAAAATGTTACAATCATTCTAAATGTCATTCTCCAGGGAACAAACTATTGATTTTACAGTACAAAGGAACAAATTACTATGGGGAGGTGGGTAGATGGGAAAATTACAAGGCAAACCTATTTTTTTTGGTTGATTGCAAGGTTACTGTGACAACAGAATGATCAAATTGCAGGTGTTCAAGGGGTAAAACATACCAGGCCCGGTCAGAGGTGTATTTTCTCTGTCGGCGCAGACGTGATATGCAGACTCACAACCCAAGGGACACTGCAAAACAAGCAAAGAAAGAAAGAAGCTTTCATTAAAGTCAGGCCCACAATTTCTTTTCTAGTGACAACAATGATTGTGAGGTTTATATTTAAAACAGCAGGGTGGATATGAGCTGAACAGTTACATAAACACACAGGTAAGATTCAATATTTTCCCAGATTTGATAGGAGCATGTTAGTTCCAAATCGTTAGTGAAGAATAACCCACATACATGACACATTTAGGTAATAATGTACATGTAAGGCCTTGATCCGCCAAACTGCCAGAGGTGAAAGGTGTACAATGACGGCCATCTTTTGTGTGTGTTCACAATTCAACAGTGTTGCATCGAGTCGATCCGAGCATTCTGCCGTGTTTCAACACACAGCAAAACAGCTTGTAAACGGGTTGTGTGATTTGCCATCACATTTAGTCCCAAAGACAGATGTTGTCTATTATTGTCCTACTTGAGTGGGCACACCAGTTTCTCTGTTTCTGTCAAGCTGCTTTAAAACTAATAAAATAAGCAAGCATTAAACAAATACACAACTACTGTAGAACATTTTATGAAGTAAATAATAGAACATTTATAATTTACAAGATATAAATATCATACATTTTGTTAATTTCCTTTCCTTCTGTTACCTACAGTATACCGTTGAAACATATAGTCTTATTGTTTTATTTCTATTTAAAATGGCACTTAGGCAGTTTCTTCTAATGTACACATCACTGCACATGCATGTGTGTACTAAGGTACAAATGACGTAAGGGTTCAGTGGAGCTGCTCTCGTTGAGACAAAACACACCCTGGGGGCAGGGTGCCGGCCTCTTTCAAGTCCGTGTCGTGTCGGTTGCGTCAACCTTAGTGGATCACGGTATTTCCATAAATCTCTTTTTTTTTCTGTACAGCTGGTTTGGTTATGGTCTGCTGTATTTTCAACCATAACAGCATGTCTTGGTTCTCCCCAACACACTGTTAACCTAATGTTTGAAACACAACATGCAGATTGGGGGAGGACTAGAGAAAATGAGTCTTTAAGAGGGATAGAGACCTCTGTGACATTGACAGAGATGCACATGTACTGCAGGATATCAACCGCAACGGGTATTCTGTGCACAAGTTAAGTGTATGCCGATACTGTAGCACAATTCCTGTGCATTTTATATAACTTGACAAATTCAGTTATTTAAAAAAAATGCATCACAACAGAGCATTCATTCAACAACTTATGGCTTTCAAGCATCTACTACACCCTGAGATGGGTAAAACAAATTAATATATCCACATACACATCGCAAGCTGTGACACAAACACAAGACAAAGGCAAACAACGATTTAAACGTCATGCCCACGATAGTGAGAATTGCTCAAACTAATCAAAATCAACAAACAAAATCAGATGTTTGTTGATGCACTGAGGCAAGGGCGGCTAATCGTCAGCGCAACAGTGACAACCGACTCTGTCTCTTGCCCCGTCTATGTCAGCTCATCCTGCTTGATGAACCGTTTAACACAGTTTGTTAGACAGCCGCTGCCTGTCTAAACCTATACCCCCAAAATGGGCTTTAATGACTGCAAGGGACAATCTATCACCTCCCCACCGCCAGGAACTGAATCAGATAGACACATCCTCTGGGAGCCCAGCAGCCACCCACCACCAAAAACTTTTCTCTCGCTGGGAAAATTATACGCTGACGCAAAATATACATATCAAGCAGAATACAACACTGGCTTTGGGATATTATCATTAAGCAAAACATTACGGCCCTTGAATTGTAACGTATGAAAGGACATGTCTCGGCCCCATTGCGCTGGCTGGCAGGGGACCAAGGTTGAGTGCGTTTGATGGCTAAACCTGTGAAAGACGGCACATCAAAGGTGTGCCAAGTCTCTTTCTTCCTCTACCGAGCCTGTTCTGAAGCAGCTACCCTGGCGTTTTACACGCACTACAGATTGTGGGCTTGCTACCCAGGCCTCCTGCACACAGGGCAAACACACACACACACACGCACGAGAGCAAAGCAGCGCGAGACTTTTCTCCACGAGACAAGACCGCATCCTCCCTCCTTTCAGTATGTCAAGCCCCACCCTCTTCCCTCCCCGTCAAACAACAGGCACACATGAAGGGCAATGTGCGGAGACAATGTGCGCACACCTACCCACCATCCTCATCCCCCCCCCCACACACACACACATTTATCAAGGCGACATGGGCAGATTGTCAGTGACACTGTGGAGCTACACGGGGGGGCCGAACCAAGAGTCAATAAGCCATGTAGAAGCCCCTGGTCCATAAGACACTGATTCATACATACACACGCACGCACGCATGCACGCACGCACGCACACACACACACACACGCACACACAAACACTGTGCAAAGTACACACCGATCTAAAACTAACACAAGAACACATACAAACAAACATGTAAAGTGCAGACACACACACTCATTGTGTGGAGCACATTCAGTTGAAGCCAATGACTAGTGTCTTCCTTTGCCAACCACACGCCAGGCGAACCTTTCTAAAAAAAAGCACGCCAATTACCGCGTCTGTACTGTGCTCCAGAGATCATTAGCGCAACCACACATACACACACACACACACACACACACACACACACAGGGTTTCTCCAATATCTATCATCATGCCTTCATTTTCAGATATATCAAACCTAACTAGAGTCCCGCAGAGAAACCAGAATACTATACCTACAACTGTGGATTTAGAGAGGTGGCATCCCATATTGAAGGAGGCAGGCCTCACAGATCTCTCTCTCTCTCTCTCTCTGCTTGTGGAGCTCTTTCTCTCTCTCTCTCTCTCTCTCTCTGAGTTAAGCAGTGTGCATTGGAGGGGGATTAGTGTGGAGAGTAGGTGGGATGGACACACTGGGGATAGATCTGCCATTCAGCTTAATGGAGGACTGGCTCCGCAGTCCACAATCCACTGTGTGTGTGTGTGTGTGTCTAGCGGCGTTTGCTCACCCAGTAGCAGGCAGCCACAGTGCTCACAGAATCAGTGACAAGCTAATATTAACACACAATCACAAACACAAAGTATGTACACACTCACGCACACACACACGCGCCTTCACTCAAGCACACACACACAGGCAGACACAATCCCCTAAGGTTTACAGAAGTGTATTTAATCTCATTGAGGCCCTGGAGGCGGTGGCAGTCTAATCCTAACAGCATTAGCTAAACAACATTAGCGGTAGGTAGACATTGGCTTTGTCTCAGCGGCCCGCCCTTACCTTCAGCGCTGGGGTGTCAGCCGTGATGTGGTCTATGTCCAGGACCTCCTCCACTTCCCCCATCCTAAGATGACTGACCACTACCGTTCCTGACGCACACACACCATCGGAGGACCTACACAGGGAGAGAGAGAGAGAGAGAGAGAGAGAGAGAGAGAGAGAGAGAGAGAGAGAGAGAGAGAATGAATAATTGTGAGCCTTCAAGGAAACAGTTGAATACAAGCATTTTGTTGCCCCACTGGTTACCCTGCTAAAAAATCCAGCATTGCTTGTCACCAGCATAAGGTATATTTTGCATGCTGCTCCGGAAACCAAAGTCCACCCCAGGGACCACTGGGAAGGCAATTTACCTTCGACCGTCGCAATGCGTTACTTTTGCTGGTTTGCTGGTACCCCGGCATCCCATGATGTTTGGTGGTTTACCAGCATCCCATGCTGGTTGCTGGTGTGCTGGTATACCAGCCTGGACCAGCACTACCCCAGCACTAACCAGTATGAACCAGCCTGGACCAGCACTACCCCAGCACTAACCAGTATGAACCAGCCTGGACCAGCATTGAATTCATGCTGGTTTATGCTAGATTTTTTTAGCAGGGATGCAAGCATGCAGTTCACATGGCATGCTGTTAGGTACTTCGAGGGGCACCAACATGGAGAGCCTCAGTCCAATGTCTCTAATCAACCCCCTAACTGACCTACGAGAACAACAAGCTTAGTTTGTGGCAAAAGTGAAATCATAATGCAGGTTGTTGTTGGAATGGAAGGCACATTAATAATCACAAACGACGCCGGCCGGTGGTCTAATATACTTCATTTTCCCTGTAGGGAACTTCTTGTTGTTTTGCCTTGTCCACCATGAACGTCAAGGCCAGTTACAGTCTTTAAAGTAAGACCAAAAGGACATTTTAAATTGTCATGTTGACCATGGCTTGAGAGCTGTCTAGCTGCTGCGTGATACAGTGACAGCAGCCAGCAATATAAACCAAAAGATTCCAGTGTGCTGTGTTTACAAATGACCACCAATGAGACCATATTCATACTGTAGCCTGCAACGAGGAAGGAGAGGTTCGAAGCTATGAATCACAAAAAAATATAAATGCTAAACCAATATGTATTTAAGCACATTTTAATAAATACAAAGAGACTGTATTAAAAATAATAATAGGCAAAAATGTCTCATCATTTTGATATATACTCCCAATCCTGTGAAGGCACATCACACACACATACACTTTGACAACCCACTGTTGTCAAAGGGTATAGCAAGGATTGTGTAGCGTGAAAGCTCAAATTGCCTTCTAATCATAGTTACAGTGGCCCTGGCAGACATTAGGCAGACAGCGTTTCCATATAAGAGAGGCCCATTCGTTCACTTTTTCCAATCATGGCGACGTGATTAAGGAGCTGATAGAAAATCTATAGTATTGGCAGAAAGACAGACGCGCTCAAATGAAGAATAATGATCCACGGGCATCCAGCGAGCGAGTTTGATCACCTAGACAGACCCATCCCTAATGCGCTCAGTTCCACTCCGAGCGGAGAAATTATGGGATGTCACCGTGCCAGCCAATGGCCCGGAGAGAGGGGTGTGTGTGTGTGTGTGTGTGTGTGTGTGTGTGTGTGTGTGTAGGGCGGTACGATGATATCCTGGCGGAGGCAGAGAAAATGGAGGCAGGGTGACAGCGGGAGAGAGAGGATGCTTTCAAGGCCAATTCATCTTGGTCGGGTACAACCGAGAGAATCCGGGAGTTGCTACGACACCCCAAGGAGAGGAGAGAGGGAGAGGAGGAGGGTGGATGCAGACAAAGGGAGGGAGGGATGGAGGAGGGAGGGATCTCAGGGAACGCAGGTACAGGGGCATAGGGAATCTGAGTGATGAGAGGTGACAGAAACACTGCGGTCTGCTATGGGACACTGGGAGCTTAAGTCAGTTCTTAATGTCTCCAAGCAGGGTAAATAACACTGGCTGCTTTATAAATCCAATCAGGGTCTCTCTCGCCAGGCATCCGTCTCGTGGTTTGCTCATCCCGCATCTCTCCGGTCTCCCTCATCATCCACTCTCTGTCTCTCGCTCTCTCTCTCTCCCTCTCTCTCTCCAGAGCGAAGGTTGGTAAGAGAAAGTCACCCTGACTTTGAACAGTGTGTACTCACAGTGGCTTGCGCACAACGGAGAGAAAGGAGACTATTTAGTGTCCCATTTAGTGTTAGTCCTAGCAAGGAAAATGTGTGGGGTTACTCGTTAGATCTCTTTAGATTGCGATGAGTCATCCGCTAATGAAACCCCCACTTGAAAAGACAGAGCGGTCTTGAGAATATCTTTAGTGTAATTGATTTAGAGAAATGGAAGCTGATATTGTATGCAGTTGGGCTCTGTAACTAGTACAAGCTTTTCATGGTATACATGTATTTGATGTATTTTTCAAGGGTATGCAATCATAACAAGAACTCGTAAAGCTCATTCCGCTGTGTAGCATCAATTTGTCCTGGCTCAAGGCCGGTTTATAATATTAGCTGAAAATCAAACATGTCATACAGGCAGCACAAGTGTGTGGATGGTTCCTGAGCATACAATGTGCACAATGCGGCATGTTCCTGGATTAGCCCTAATGCTGCAGGATTTCTGACCAACTAGAAAAAGTAGTATAGAATTGGAGTTCCTACTTGTGAACTCGGAACATATCCAACTACCCCAACTATGGCAAGCCTCAAAACTCAAGCCATCAATTAGGCTATTTGTCCACTGCACCATTAGTGAATGAAGCTAACACTAGAGTGTCTGATTTAACAGATTATCACACTAAAAGAGACGGAAGCAAGCTTGCTTGCAAAGACGTTTCACAACGAAAACACTACATAAATTAGGAATATTGCAGATGTATTTGCTTATAGTGATGTGCCGCCACGCCACCACATTGCTGTGTATGTTTATGTCGGCGAACTCAGACTTCTCTTTGAAGTATTGCCTGAGTTTCTCGTAACAAAGCGACCTCCATCTTGGAATTAAAGTCTGAATTCCAAGATGGAGGTCGCTTTGTTACGAGTTCCAAGTAAAATGGATTGCACTAGTCGCTAATTGTGGCTGTATGTGCTAGTGCAGGGTTATTTAGTTAGCTTGCTATGTATTATATGCAAAAACAAAACCAAACAAAAATCTACATGATTCACGTGAATTAAATATTTGTATTAAAAACTGCTATTTTGCCAAAAAGTGACTTTTGCAGGTATCAACATTATGTGCATCCATGCACATAATATGCTTTTACATTTTATCAGAACACAGTGCTGCAAGACTTACTTTAAGTTGTTGCTCTGACTATGTAGTTTGTGAAATTAGGCATGTAGACCTACTCTGCTTATCAAAACGCTATCTTTAGTACAAAGTTAAAATATTTAGAAGTTGCGTAGGCTAATAACACTAGGACTTACAACACTACCACTGGCAAAACTTCCATGGTGAGACAAGTTCATCACCACCTATCAGCACATGGTGACTGACCTCAGAATGCCTTTGAAGGTTCTGGGTGCCGCAGTAGAAAATAAGAGACCATCTTCCCCCTTCCCCCAGTTGCCTCCCAAAGAACCACACCTTCTCTGCCCTAATCCTCCTGTTTCCGTCTGTTAAATCTGGCATGGAAACAAGTCTAGATTGCTCTTTGCCTGTGAGCCCGTCCTTCAACAAATCTAATTGGCCCAGGATTTCCTTTATGAAAACACTTAATCAGGCGTCTTTGCGAAAGTGACATAAAATGTCTGCTGTGAATTTGGCATGATTCAAAAAGCAATTACTTATAAAAGGAAGTGCTTTAAAATATGATCTTATTTTAAATCTGTGGTTGTAGTCCAATGTTAGAAATGTAGTTATGTAGAGGAAATAGTTGTATTCACCTCAACGGGTGCGCCGTCAGTCACCCGCCTCATATTTTGGCTCTTGCTACCTGGAGCCCAGCCCAATGTAGAGCAGGTTGGGAGTCAAAAGAGCCGGCTCACATTGCTGAGCCGAGCCAAATTAATTGTCTCACCTAAAATGAGACAAAATTCCCATCACTAAGTGGTAGTCCAATAATAAACCAGGCTTATGCTTACTTGAGACCATGCCCTTTAAATTTAGTGTGCCACTGTGACACTACATTTGACAAGTAGTCCTTATATTCACCTAATTTATTGTGTAAATGCTGCCTAATATTCACCTAGGGATAAAATAACAACCAAGCAATAAAATTAATTCATAATGAAACTAGATTAAATTAAAGTACACAGACTGTCCAAACCAACTACAGACAAATTATTTTTTAAGGCAAAGCGACACTCCCCTGCTGTTATTTCTGGGGATAACTCATAGCAATCAATTTATTAAGTCCCAATAACCAAATAAAGTGTCACATTGGGGTTTGTAATCCAAATACATTTGAGGAATTTGACATGAGGATGAGTGTAGTCGAAATACTGTATATCCAAGGTCAGTACACTGAATGAATCAATTAAATTGTAAATATTTTGCACACATGCATATTTCGCACACATGCATATTTTGCACACATGCACAGTTTCACTGCCCTGGTGTCTTTTTGAGAACAGTGACACAGATAGAACAAAACCTTTTGCAAGCCACTGTGTGTGTGTGTACGCACATATACATACATACACACACACACACACACATATATATATACA
>JAOEGT010001134.1:0-11470 GCA_025447795.1 Speoplatyrhinus poulsoni
GTGTGTGTGGATGAGGAAAGTGGTTGATTGCTTGTGTGTGTGTGTGTGTGTATGTGTGTGTGTGTGTGTGTGTGTGTGTGTGTGTGTGTGTGGCTTTAGCCTGGGGGTGGATTCCCCATTTCTGTCTTGCCAAAGAAAATAAAGCTGTTTGCATCTTTACTCCCTAGGAAAGTGAGTATTAAGACTGTGTTATTTTTATTTTGTTATGTTCGAGTAGCAGTTCAGCTATTAATGAAAGCCTAAAATATCTTGGGGAGAAGAGTGAAGGGGGGACTGCCCCCCCCCCCCCCTCTAGGTGCATTAAAAACTCTTCCATCATATAATTTCCACATCCCACACTATAGTTGCATTAGCAAGGAGTTATTCTGTTAAGATGTAAGGATAATTTTTCCTATAATAGGTCAGGTTTCTGATGCAACAGCGTAATGCTCCAAGTTTCCAGCAGTTAAACGCCTGAACACTTTACCCCTGATGTTTCAGGAGAATCTCGGATCAAAGGGATTTTATAGGAGGCTTCCATTGTCAGACCAATCTGTAAATTACTTTCAGATCTATTTGGACCAACTGGTAAAATATCTTATTTAAAGATTAGACAATATGGCTATGGTTAGGCTACTGCTTGTTTGAAGTTGATGACTGTCCTGTTGGCTAAAAGGCAAACTTCACGTTTTAAAGGCAAGGTTTGTCATTCTCAAGAACGCCTGTAACATCGAGCTCAAATCAAACAATCTCCCTCAGAAGCTTCACCCCACAAATTGAAACACATTGCAAAGCTAAGGGCATTGTTGTGAGCAATATTTACGGAGACAGGAGTGTGTTGAAAAAGCAGATTGTTTTTTTCAACGCACAGAGAACAGTATAAGATAGAGAAATGCAATGAGCTATTTGGTGAATTTAACAATAGTGTATTATCTTAGAATTATCTTAAATTAGCTGACTATACCTTTAATTGTGACATAAATCACCCATAGTAACAATAACCACGGCTCTCTCAGGTCGAGTTCAAGATGAAAGGCTTTGTAATGCTGCAGTGCAGAACTAACTAGAACATGCTGGAGTGTTTGACATTTTGCAAGGAATTAACGAATGGAAGTGGCAGGCATGGTAACTGATAAGGTCTCGCTCTGTGTTGGTACCGGGCAGGGGCCAAACCCAAGTCTGCTACAGCTCATGTGCTCTCTAAATCATCAGGAGTAGAGGAGCGTGGTGGACTCCCCAGGTATAGAGAGCCTAAGTCACTTCTGCATTGTTGGACCTAGTTTGGAAAAAATATGTATGGTAGTCAACGGCGAGAATCACATTATCTTTTGATCCCGTTTGAAATGTGACACGAAGTACACATATGATGTTTGTCTATTTAAAACATAATTGTTCAAGTCAAGAAAGTTAGCAGTTTGTTGTACAACCCTAAAGTAATCTTTAGTTTTGTGTGTAACTGCTCATTGAACTAAACCTTTCGTCTTGCACAACATTCGTCACCAAACAATAATTTCTTCGGCTTGTGGATTGTGGCACAAAAGCATCATGACACTTGCACACAGGGTTTGTAGTCTTACTAATTACGTGTTTTCACAGTCTTATATTTCAACAAATGCATGACAAACTGAGACTTTCTTGACTTGAAAAATGTTCTTCTAAATATTAAAACATCATATGTCTACTTTGTATCACAAAGCAAACGGGATCCAAAAATAATTGTATTCTCGCCGTTTACTATCATACATATTTTTTTTTTTAAACTTAGGTCACATAATGCGGAAGTGACTTAGGCTCTCCGTTGGGGACAGGCTGGCCTCAGTCATTGGGTTATGTTGTATGTTTACACCGGGCACTTACCTAACCACCTCTCCTCTGTCCTCTCTCTCTCCATGTAAAGGCAGCTGATTGGTCATCTGCGTCGACCAATCAGTGTGCATGGAGAGCTCTGACCGCCTTCGTGGCCATCTCGTCAGTCGTGCATGAGTTGGTCTGTTATTGACAGCTGGGGCAACATGTGGTTCATGCCAGCATCTAATTAGCGGCTGAGGATTTGAACATTTGAACAGCGGAAATGAGATCTTGAACTAATAAGAGATGTATAAATATTTCATTTTAATTTTCGTATCCGTGTAGACAGGTGCAGATTTGTGAGAGATGCTTTCATTATCTAAAGCGTGTTTATTTACAGTGTGCACTTCACAAGAGCTATCTCAAAGTTTGGTTCACACAGATTAAACTGAACAAGTTCACAGTCCCAGTTAATTTCTTTTCTTTTTTCATCTTGATGAGCTGTTCTGAGTGTATCAGACTAATTCATAATATTCCTTCATATAATATGGACGGGCAGTTTTTGTATCGACACAGCAAAGAAATGGTTAACATGCGGTATATGCAGGAATGTTGTGGCATATGGGTTTGTGTGAGGTGTGCAAGGTGTCATGGGTAGCATCGTCCAGGAAGTATATGCTGCGAGAACGGTGTGTGACCATAGTCACACACCAAGTGCTACAGTGGAAAACGAGCCAAGCATTCTCCCATTACCGAGCAGGGAAGCATTGTGTGGTAAATTAGGGTGTTTACATTATAACACCCACAGAACTACAGATGTGCTCCTCAGTTCATGGTTTTCGTTTTAAATATTTAGATCTAATGTATATGGGGAGAGGTAGAGAATGAGGTTTAGCCTATGAGCTGTGTGGTTTTTACCTACTCAATAACAAGCTAATATACTTTTTTCAAATTCAGCTAATATCTATTGTCCGCAAGGGTGGCAAATGGCGCAGTGGTAGAGAGAGGTGATAGTTGATCAAGAACTCACTGGTAAGAACCCCGCTAACTCCTCAGTAAGACACTGCATTTAACGCCATGAAAACAACTGTGCCACATTGTACCACTTTTGATTGCTCAACTGAATATATTATATCACTGCTTCCAAATCACATGGACTTCTTCATGAAATGAAACAGATGTAATTCCTTACATTAGGATAGTTTCAATCATAAGTTCAGACAAACAGGCCTGAGTGAAATAAACCTAAATATAAAATAAATCTTGTCTTGTGTTCATAGTAGATGTATAGCAACATTAGTCTACAGGATGTATGGGTAGGTAATAGGCAATCATTTATATAACTGCATTGAGTGCATGGTACCCTGTATAAACTGTACGTAAGGATGCATGTTCTCTTTTTGTTTGGGGTTCCACAATATTGTCACAGAAATTCCTGTTACATTGGGCTTTGTGTGGTGGTCATTTACTGAAATGCTGAGGAATTTGCCATTAGAGATGCCAGGCACGGCTAGCTTGGTAAATACTGGGGCTGTGCCAAAGAATACATTACTGGAAAGAGACAGCAAGGATTTTTGTTTTCCCCTAGTGTGTGTTTGTGTTTGTTAAGGGGAACAAAATAGTATTATGAATTGTTTTTGTGGTTTTAAATATTATTCTCAATGTATTCATCAGTAGCTGCACATAAACACAACTGACAACCGAGTTCAGTTACAAATTTCATCATCTGAAATGTAGCGTATGAACATGTTTTTGTTGACATGGCCATTAAACCACTAGTTTTAAGAGCGTAATACAAAACAACACCTCACTGACAACACGAGCATGAGCTTGTGTGCGGTAATACTTTTATGTACGCCATCATAATAGGGAGGTCTCATGTCAGCTTTATTGTTGCAATACTGTAACTTATAGCTAGCCAAAGATTTATAGAACATTTTGAAAATTACATAAGCTTATTACCGTATGTGTAGTGATGCCATTTTACATAAAAAGGTAATTTGTAAGCCAGCAACTTCTCTCATTTTCAATGCTGTTCTACCCACAATCTGACCTTGGGACATCTTGTGTTGAGTATTTCTTTCTGAATATGAAATCTCAGTATGCACAAGGTTGCCAAATATTCACTGGAAAAAGCTCAATTAAGAGGAAAAATGTGAATCTGTTCCAAAACAGCCCTGTGAATGAGTCTGTGTCTCTAAACTACAATTACATTAATCAAATGTGAACATTGAGTTGAGGTGGTTCGGGCATATATGGTCAGGATGTCCCCTGGACGTCTCCATAGGGAGGTGTTTCAGGCACGTCCAACTGGGATGAGGCCTCGGGCAAGACCCAGGACTCTCCTGCTGGAGCTGCTGCCCCCACGACCCGACCTCGGATTAGCGGTTAAAGATGAGATGAGTGATGATATGTGAGCATGTTATTGGCCACCAAGTAATTCATGTCAAATTTAGTAGAAAAGCAGTTTCAGTGGGAGTGCATTCATGACAATGCTGTCTTTGATGCTATTGATGTATAAAACAAAATGTGCTATTTTATATTTTTCTACATGCTTGACTAGTTAGTAAAAAAATTAATGTATTGAAAAGGATTGATGAGTAATGTGATGTCTCTGAAAATAGCCTAGCCCGATCCAAGTCCAATTAGCATAAGGGCTGCCATTTTCTAATAAATACATATTTATGTAACCCAGGATCCTACAGTTTGAAATGTTTGGTTATTTCACCTTTTATATGCAAGCAAGTGCTTTTATGAAGAATTTAACATTTTCTTGTGCATGTAAGATGTCATGCCACTTGTCACATCAGGCCAACTTCCTATGTCTAATGAATAATGTATTGGATATGTTTTCTCGTTTATACACTCCACTTTTTATGGATGGATGTGCTCGATCGAATCATTTCAGGTTTAAATGTCTTGTGGACACATTTAAAACTGATTTTGCAGCTGTTTGTTACACACTTCCAAATGCTATGCTACATTTTGTGTGCGTATAGTGTGTTTGGCTTCTATAGAGTATTTACCTTGGCAGCGGTTTCAGCATGATGAATATTGATCCAGTGATACTAATGCATTTTGCGCATGGAGTGTTGGCGAAAATAAACCGCTTTGTCTTCATTACGCAAACAAACACCCTCGTCACATGAAGCAAAGACAATATTTTTCTCACACACGTACATAAACACACACACACACACACACACACACACAGGCAGACAAACAGACAGACATAATCACTTAACTTCTTAACTTCTAAAAATGTTGACACTTTTACATTATTTATACTTTTTGAATGCCTTGTATTTGACAGCTGTTAGCTGTTGTTAGCCTGCTGTGCTAATTACTGTACTGACACATTTTTCAGTGTCTTAAAATACAGTCCTGATGTAGTAAGTAACTCTGTATTTCAGATATTTAATTAGGTTACTGTGTCTTATTCTCATTCACATTATGTATGTGTCCAGCTATGATTTTAAACATTTAGATCTACAAATATATCTTTTAATAATACATTTTAATGGGTTATTTATTGTTAGCATTAACATAAAACCAAAACGTATTGATGATATATCACATTGCTGTTACATCTCTATGATGCCAAATCCTCATTACAAGTTAGTATCTACATGGCGTTTAAAAAAAGATGATTTGATTTTTTAAATATTCATTTAACAACATCAAGCTGTAAAATAAAGCAGACAAAAACCTGCTGAATTAGATAGAAGGCAAAAAAAGGTATATGACAAACACAAAACTATGACAACATTATTACCTATTTATTTGTCAGTGTGTTGTTATATTGTATTTTATATTGATATGACCTCTGTCGCGGCATTCCTTATTTGGAGGTCTAAATATTTGGAGACCCAAATATGGAAATCCTACAGCAACAACTCAATTTCAGTCATTCCCGCTTTATTTAAAAAATTCCAGAATATTCCACTGATCTGGCTGTGGTTTAGAGTGGAAATGATACCCCTACTTACCCTAATGTGTACTGTAAACTAAAATAATAGCAATAAAAAATCTAACTGTCATTGGCTTTATTTGTTATTTGATTTGAACAAATCATTCTGGTATTCAGAAATATTTGTCTAGAAATTACCACATCTTATTAGCATTCTAGGCAGTGGATTTTGTTTCACTTTCAGAGGGTAGGAGCGCATTGATTAAAAAGCTAAAGGAATGACCTAAGGATTGTTCTCCCCATCTGAAAATAGCCTTCTGGGATGATTTGTCCAGTTACTGTAGCATAATAGATGTGTCATCGCAGATGTGTGTGTGTGTGTGTGTGTGTGTGTGTGTGTTGGTGTGAGTAGGTCTGTATAAGTGCACTGCACATCTGTGATCTCATGTGAACTCTTCAGCTGCCAAAGAATTTATGTTTATGGAAACTAAAGCTCAGAACTACCGAAACTACTGGACTGCATAATGGCTAAATGAAACTTTTCCCACTCTAGGTAGGCAATATTATAAGAGTTCAGACTGAAATCTCAAATCCCATAGGATTGTGTCATCACCTCAGTAACCATGTATTGTAGTATTTTGTGCTTGTGTGTAGTCGTGTCCTAAACCCTGTTTGTGTGTGATTTATATGTTGCCCAGAAACTAAATCACAGAGTATCAACACTAGCTGTGAGATTGAGCCAGGTTTTCCTTTTCTGCTGCTTAACACACTACTTTGTTTTGAGTGCATCTGGATTTGGTCACATTGCTGATGAAGCCTAGCCTGGCTTTGCCCAGCTATTGCTCTCAGCTCAAGTGTTTTAGCTGAGATTATAGTCTGCAAACCCTTTTCACATTAGCGCTTTGCGTTTTCACACAAACCCTGCTGGCGGTCAAATCAGGATGGGTTAGTGAGATGACGTGTTTCAAAAAATGGTGGTAGAGCTAGACGAGGTGTTCAAAACAGTTGAGGCAACTCCGATTGGTTTTCAATACTAGTTTCAAAATTACCCAGAGGTCTACGCCCAGTAGGAGGAAACAACTGTTAACACTTGCTAATGGAGTGTCGCCAGACTTTATTCACAAAGTTAATTGTAGGTCTTGTTACACCAAGCCCATGTCAGTAAAAAAACAAAAACATTGTCCCTTTTCAGTTCTGTATTAGCAGATCTGTAACAATTCATATACATTTTGCATTATGAATATGTTAACATTAGGAGACCATTTTAGGCCATTAATCTATACTGTAGATTAAAATCTCAGTATAGATTAGCAGTATAGTCTGTAAAAAAAAAAATGTATTGGCGGTATGCCAAATTGAATCCTATTGCATCATTCCAGACACAAATGACAAATATTACAACATGGCAGTGTTCACCAACATCCTATTTCTAAAGCGGGTTAGCTGATGTAATTCTTGTAAGCAGTAAGCATTATTTGCCTAAGAAATATGACTTGCCAGTGACTTTGGAGCAGTTGTGATGGATGATGACAATTATAATAGGTAGCAGTACATAGTCATCAGCAATTATTTTTTAGCCAGCTTTTGACATTTAACCATGATCTGATCTATAGTGTCTATTCCATCTTCTGTATCGGAACTATTTAAATTCTCATAGAGTTTAATCTTAGACACAAATATATTATTTAATATCACAATGGACAAGGATAAGGTCAGATCAGGTACTTTGCACCTGACGCTGCCTGTAACTCTCCACTATACATTATTATGGGCAACAGGCAATAGGTAGAGCAGGGCAACAGGCAATCTCAGTTCAATCTCGGCTGACTCCTCACCAAGTGTTGAGGTGTCCTTGAGCAAGACCTAACAGAAGAAATTCACAGTTGTCATGAACGGGGAGACTAGATATCAAAAGACATTTTTCGAACCAGGCTGTACACATGTTAGGTTTTGCTGTAAAGTTGGACATTTTAACATTGGAGTATATGGGAATTTACTCCCTATTGCAGCCAGCTTCAAGCATTTATTTGAGGAACTGCAGATTTTGGCACTTCCGAATCGTATTCATGTCTCAACACTGGATGTTCCCTCTTGCTTCTGTCTATTAACACTACTGTGCTGAAAGTTTGAAACACCTGTAAGCTCGACAGCATTTTCAGGAAGATGGGAAATATATTTCTAATGGCTGTCAGCATTGTTTGTAATTCCGGTGCAATAGTGTAATGCTTTATTTAATAATTTCAGTTTTTCCATTTTATTTTAAACAGTAACCGTAGCCTACTTATTTAAAAGATTTACAATACCTGCAAACAACCAAACCTGTGTTTCCCAACAAATTCTTTGTTTATTATTATGATTAATGTCCGGTCATCGAGTTATGATTGATGATATGATTGATTATCATTCATGTCAATCAAAATACCTCTCCTGACACTGTTAGCCAGCACAGGTCCAGACTTTATGCAAGTAAAGGCAGGCTCTGCAAGACTAAACAATGACGACCATTCTTGCATTTTGATTTGACTGCAAATTCTGGTGGATGTAAAGTAGGCCTGTGACTGTTTGTCATGGAATGTGTAGAGAGCAAGCAGAGCAACCTTCGCTTTCTCTGAGAACGCTTGTAAATGTACACATGTACACACAGTGACACACACACATACACACACCCACGTACATGCCATGAAGATATCTGTTGTACACACTGCCAAATATACATACAAACACCGCACACAAACTCACACTTGAAGCGCAGCCTTGGCAACTGTTTTCTTTCTTTTTTTAATTAGCGCAAAAGATCAGAGAAATACCAAGTGTCAATACCGCCGAGGATGAGAATATGGCAACGCCGACCTTTAACAGCTTCCTGATCTTTAATAATGTCAGCAATGGGAACTCACGCTCTTCTCTACTACAAGTTTATGGACCCCCACCACGCCCCCACATGTAACTGGAATATTGCAGATTAATAAGGAAGATATGGGGCTGTTGACAAGTCTATTTGTCAATGCCTATATTTAGTTCCCCCTCATTGGTGCAGACTAGGACACTCTCCACGTCACTGTCTGTAATCATGGTGCACAGATACTGCTGAGATAGGATAAGCATGCTATCAATAACAAATAATAACAAATATGCAGCACTTTCTATTATACCTATTTCTTTCTATTATATAATTTAATTTATTATAGGCCTAATTAAAAAATTTATAAAAAAAAACAATATCTCCAGTTTTGGAGCGATATTGATTCTTAAAGGCGCTATGACAACAGTCGTCAATGGCAACACATGCACCTCTCTCCCTTCCAGTATTTCCAAAGCAGCGCACGTGGAGGAAAAGATAAATCACCCATGTTGCCTGGGGACCCTCTGGGCTCAAGACCACCCCCCCCCCCTCCCCCACCCCTCCCTTTTTCCTCAACCGAAGCTAGCATTAGCTATTAGCAGTAACATCGTCCCCGGGCTAACGCAGGACCTCTTTGCAGCCCTTTATACACTGATCTCCGCGGGGGGTTGGTGGGAGGTTGCCTTATCTCTTAATCCCGTTAAATGAATTGTCTGTACATTGTTTTGTCCGTGGACAGGAATAAGGAAGACAAGGTGTGAAGATATACGGTGGCCTGTGAGATAAATCTTCTCTTTGCCCTTTCTGACGGATAAGAGATGAAACAATAGCTAGGGCACTCCACAACCCTCCGTCATCTTCTCACTGGCCACTTAGGATGAGTTAAAGTGGTACAGCGATGCCATAAAGGGACTTTATCTCTGTGTGTAGCCTGAAGAGAAATCATATATTTCCTCAGTATCCTAGTAAATGTGGCAGTTATATTAAAAAGCCAATGAAACGGACACACCCAGAGTGAGAGAGGCAAAATGTATCAGGCTGAGAGTGATTAAAGAAAACGACTGCTCCAGGAAACGGTACACACAAGTGCAGCGCTGTGTTTACGTGGTTCAAAGTCGGCGTGTGGCGTGTGCATCGATGTCAGCGAGTGACTTTGTTATGGAGTGTTTTGCTGCATGTGGTTGCGAGCACGTGTGTTTCAGTGCTATCCATGGGTGCCAGTCAAGTGGGCTGGCCTGGCTGGAGGCCTACGTTTGTTTAGCTGTGAAGTCTTCCTCCCGATCCAGTGACTCAGAGCCTGTGGCTTATGATGGGGATTGTGTGCCCAGAAAGCACTAATCTGAAGGATGCAGGCCCAGTACCATAGCATCATTGTTTGTCAGAGAGCAGCAAAATACAAAGAAGTCTTAATTTTAAACATGGACACCACACGACAACTAAAGAACAATGCTGTTTTCTAGAAAGTGTGTAGTGTAGTGTTGTATTGGCGCTGAGCTATACTACACCGGCTCGACAATGGCATGGTGCTAGCCTGTAGCTTGTAAGGCGTACTGTACGCGGTTTGCAGGTGGTCGGTTCATTTAAATGAGAAGGCTCCCCCTCCCTCAACAAGTACATAAGCAAGGCATTGAACGCCTTAATTGCTCTAGTGGAGGTTTACATATAAATGTGTGAGATAAAACACCTTTAGTGAGACTCTCAGGTACATTGAAATAAAATGTTCTAAACAATAGCGTTCAAAGGGCTCATATGGCACTTCCAGCTCAACTTGACTCGCCATTTTTTGCTATTCCACTGGGCAAAAGTTTTGATAGTACCAGGCACATTTTCTAGTACCTGCTTTGTCGAGGTTCCAAGCGAGATGAGGCAATACCAAAATGTGACGTGACAACAATGCAGACTACTTATTGGATTAAATCGTCACTTCGTCATTGCGCAACACGGACATAAATACGCGGCCGCAATTATTTATTTACCTTTTATTAAATGGCAAAACACAAAACCACAGATCAATTAAGGAAGTGCAGATTGTTCTCGGTTGTCGACGGCATAATCAACGTTATCTAGTGAGAGCTGGACTGGTCTGTGAACTGTTATCTGCACACGGCTACAGAAGGACATTCCAACAAGGTAGGGACATGTTCCAAAATAAAAACTAAAATGACTACCGATCCACTACAGTAGTGGTTCGAACAGCGCCGTCGCTATGGCTACCAGGTACAACTGAGTGGTAGTGTCTCTGGTACTATCTGCAGTGGAAAAAGACCCATGCCGAGGTGAGTAGAGTCGAGCTGTTACCAGCAGTGGAAAAGCGCCAATAGTGTCTTGCTCAAGGACACTTCAGCAGAGCAAATGAATACCAACAGGGGTGCAGGCAACACAGCCATCTGTCAGCAGGTCCTAAATAAAGCCCTATACCTCACTGGGATACCTGTCCAGTGTGACTACTAGACATAAAGAAATCTAGGGCAAACCACAAAATCATCTGTATTACCACTGTCATATCAACTGAGCTTATATTAGAAATCTTATGCAGCGCTTTAAAACTGTTTACACATTTAGAAAAATGTGTTTTGAAATGCAGTGCCTCAAGCTAAGAAAACAATTTTCCTACCATGCAGTTTTAAGATTATCTTAAATATTTGCACTTGCATGGAGCATGGTTGTAGCTGTTTATTTGCAAGACCATTATATTTTCCTGTGACTGATGTATGAGATTACATGCCTTTATGCTTGATGTAGTAAGTCTTGGCATTGAAAAGAGATACATATCAATGTGACTACAGGTAGTGAAGCCAAAATGTTTCAGTTAAAGGTTTTGTCCATCCATCCATCAATCCATTCATCCATCCATCTTCATCCGCTTATCCGGATTCGGGTCGTGGGGGCAGCAGCTCCAGCAAGGGACCCCAAACTTCCCTTTCCCGAGCCACATTAGCAAGCTCTGACTG
>JAOEGT010001145.1:0-11469 GCA_025447795.1 Speoplatyrhinus poulsoni
ATTCGTCAATATTAGACGTTTATCTATTTTGCACAAACGTCCATATTTGACGACGATCAATGAGACCATGTTGGTTTAATTGCTGCATTTATAACAAAGAAGCAGCCATTATATATAAGCTACGAATATACAGTTATAAATAATAATTGAAATTATAATACTACTGAATGCTGACGTTAAACAAATAAAATACTCAATTGTTTTATATTGTCTTATAATGCCCCCAGAATCCAAAACATAAGAATATCTGAATCATATGCATACACACATACATCAACAGTGATGTGGACAACAGCTGATGTTCAAAAATGGCGTTTGCGTCATGGTTTTGCAAGTCACATGCCAAGGCTGTGAAGATGCTAGGGCAATACACTTTACATAATAAGCATATACTAATGGCTTCAGACACTGCAGTGCTGAAAACATCCCAAAGCTATAGCTAGATCAGTTCCACGTGGCGTGTTGCACGGATGATGAAAAAAAGAAAAAGAAAAATAATAATAAAAAAACACTCTCACCACATTCAGCAGAGCATGAAGGTTGAAGTATTATTAAACCACCAGAAGTACTCATAGTGAAGAGCGGGCACTAAGACAAAGAATGGAATGATTTAAGACATTGGAGCGTTGGTAATGGTTTTTGGGTTAAACCATCACTTCCCTCTGGCCTGGACTGCATTTCATACTATCATGATGCCATTGTCATATACATTCTCTATTCTGGCAATGCAGTTTTCTAGGGGATGATTCTTTATAATTTGGACGTCAAAAGAAGGTGACTGACTTTTATTGAGTGTGCGCGTGTGTGTGTGTGTGAGAGAGAAGGAAAGAAGAGAGAAAAAAGAGATGTGTGTATAGTAGGTGGTTTTGACCCAAATTTGTTGTGTAAAAACATTTCATACATTTCTGTTTACAGTATGTGCTTTATATTGTTGTAAAGATGAGATGCTATTGGTCCCTCTTTTTTAAGAGTGTGTGAGAGAGAGAGAGAGAGTGTTCTGGTACTGCAGTCAAAAGAACTGAACTGAAACCCAACAACATGTAAATGTAATTTTTATTAGTTATACAACCGAGGGTGTTGCGTTTAATGCAAAGGCTGCGTAGGCAGCTTGACAACAGTGTGAAACAACAAGTGCAAATGAAAATCTCACATCACTTACAGTAAATACATGATTTCATGAAGAGGACTTGTATGTGTTCTAATCAATAGTCTTTGACAGGAGTGAATCACAATGCTTTCACAAAAAAAATGTCTGCAGAATTCAACTGGAAAAGGTGTAATCACTCTTGTGTGAACCTTGAAAAACAAAAAGAAAAAAGAGTGGTTTCTTCTTAGAAACTTTAATGTCATTATTAGAGCTTCCCTGAACAGGGAAACATATCGACCTGACTGTGAACTCCTTCACAGACGAATGCATACTGACGGGCTGCCGTGCTAGTGCCATCAAATCAATCAACCTTTCTAATTAACTGCATCCAAATCAGGCATCCTCTTTTATACTCTCTAAAAGAGCTCCTTTACCCCAATGCCTCTCAAAGCCAAAGTTGCTACGATACATAATTTATGTTTTTGTGACACCTCGCCCATAGCTCTTCATTTTTACATGTGACTGTAATGGTTTTCATTTAAAATAGTCACAGTTTACATTGAAAAGAGTCACAACATGACAAATGTGAATCTTACGATAACGAACGATAATGCATTATGAATTGTGTTGTTTTTTAAACAGTAAAGGGTATAAAGAATAATTATTTAAGAACACTTTATATTGCAAACCTTTTTTTTTATTCAACTTACTACATTTTCTGGTGTAGAAAAAACAATTCTACCCAAACTTCCAATATGACTTTTTTGTTTTAGACTTAATTTAAAAATAATGTATATAATCTCAGATTCCTTGATGAAACATAAAGCATCTCTTGAAGGGATGATGAAATCGCAAGTGCTGTAGTGAACATCTGCCATACAGAGCAAATTAGCCCTCCTGCCATTCCCCCTCAGTTTCCTTAGGTCCTCTTTCCCTCTGATGCAGCTCTTAGCTGTAACCTCTGGGCTGCTGGAGGTCTGCCAGATGTGATACTCCAAAAATGGGGATGTTAACGTGGCGTCTACAGCTCACATCTCTCCAGCCATCTTCAGATCACTTCATCTATAATCCATCTATTTGAAAATCACATGCAATCGAGAAATCAGCATTTTCGTTTTTTCCCACCTCTTTTCCTGAGTAATATTAATTGAATATGCAAAATGTAATCAAATGAGCTGAATATAGATGAGCGGTTTGAAGACGGCAGAGATGACTCACGCTGCTCGGCGTGAACGATGCGGAGGGGCTTGTGGGAAATAATGGCATGCATTATGATGAGTAGACGGGCTTCTCCAGGTCTGTTCTGGCTGCTGCCCCAGACTGGCGTCACTGTCAGTTATCTTATCAACCATTTATTCACATTCATAATTATTTGAATATTCAAATAAATGTGTAAACCAAACGGTTATACTGTACTGTAGCACCCTCTTTCCCCACTAATCCTGGCCAAATAACAAAAAGAGAAACATTGACTCAGCCTAATCTCATGTATGTTTCTAGTTTAAAAACAAGTAAAAACTAAGCAAGCCTACATCAGCCGGCAGCGTGCATGAGCCAACACCATAGATCAATACATAGTTTAGCATGCAAGGCTCCTCCGTTAGACTCCAGATAAAATGGGATCCAACACTATTGGTGCATTACCACCTCGCCACCTACTGTCTACATGGCGCATTACCACCACATTGTTTAAAACTGCATGCACTTTAAAACAAGGTCAGTCAGTCAGTCATTAAGCAACATTTGCTCATATTGGCAGGTCCCACTACAAACGGTATGGCAAAAAGAACACTTTAACAAAGATGATATTCTTAAAAAGTAAGTCAAAATCAAGAGTGACAGGTATACCTAATAAAGTGGCCACTGAGTGTCGGTGTGCCAGATAGAGTTATAAGAACAAACACGGTATTACAATATTTCAGTCCTTTATGACGTGGTGCATGCGCTACTCTCGATCTGCATTTCATGACAGACCTTATACAATTATTTCCTCTCTAGCCTAAATATATGATAGTGCCGCTGCAGGCCTTACTCAACGAAATGTGAATGGGGATCAATGCAAATGGCAAGAGGTGACATCCAAATAAACTCACTGGGCTAATGCCCAGTCTCAGCACAAAGAAGTCCACTTTAAATCTCGTCACATTGTGTTTTGGTCTTTGGGTAATTCACCCAGGGCAATGGCTTCACAGTGCATGCAACTAGTTCTTTGTTTGAGCCTCTCTGGTTGAATGTGGGCTAACTAATTATTGCGTGCCATAAAGTTTGTCTTGAATGGAACCTATTCTCAGCTCTCTGTGGAACCTGATTAGCAAGTATTGATGTAGGACATCAATGCAGGCAGTTGGCAGCACCAGGTAGTCAACATCTGTTATTGTCAGCTAACACGTTTACCTTGCCTGATAGTTTAATGCGACTGTTCCAGCTTCCTCTGCAACCTCCACCAGCGGAAGTTGAATGCGAGGACAAACTAATGATTTAATTGTGTTTTACAGTAACATACATCGTGCTTTATAATGGAACACATTACCGTCACACTGTATGTGTTTAATGGTACATTCTTCAGAACCATTGTATTTCCTCTGGGCATGTGCATGCCACGTGCACGTGGCTGTTAGAGTAAGGGCAGAGTGGTCAGTGCCACTCAGCTGTGTGGGAGGGGCATGTCCAAATGGTGGCCTTGTAATGCTGCTTTCAATCACAACATTGGCAGTGCGTCTGGTTTATCTCAATACATTTACAAAAAAATTACTAATTTTCATAAGTAGACTGGGAAATGATAGGGTTATTTTTCAGATATGCTGCCCGCTGCTCCAAAAACATCAGAAAGTGCCAATTAAAGACAAAGTGCCACTATAATATGTATATTCTTAATTGCATTAATATGCTAGATGTTAATTTTGTTGTTCCAGGATGCTATTACTCCTGCACATCTTTTAAGTTTGCCGTTTATTCTCTCATTTGTCCATTCCCACAAGTTGACAGTCCGTCCTATTTCAGAATGCACTGCTCTTTAAAAGCACTCGCTTCAATGTGCTTGGCTATCGTTATGGGCAAATTATCATCTTTTGCCTGTTTAGCATGTAATAGTGAACCTTATGTAGATCAGTTAAAAACTCCCGTCCCACTTGAGTGCGAGTCTGTCTTCCTGCCAATCATACATAATTGGATAAACAACAGCAAGGACAATGCTAATATGGATTTACACAGAAACAATTATGGGTGTCCACAACCTGAAATCCACACATGTATGCATTCTCTCTCTCTCTCCCCCCTCTCTCTCTCATATCTACACAATTCGGAAATTAATAATAATTAGTTTTTGGTTTTAATTTGCAGGCCGTAAATATTTTGGTTTTACATTGGATTTACATTATAGTTACAGTAATATCTGGACAGAACCCAGACTATCAGGGAGGGCAGCAATTGGAACTGGATGAAAGATTAAATTATGTTTGTCTTTTTGAAAGTAAACAAATAGGATTTTAAATATTTGGTACAAAGTTCAAGGGCAGGATGCCTACATTGGTTGATATCCCATTCTGCAATTTTACAAAAAAATAAAATGCTGAATGCATTATACTGTAGAATTATAGAACAGACTACAAGTTATTACCTTCTAAATTAGGTTTATCATAGCATGTAATGCAATGTAACACAATGTAACACTACATTCTAACAAATATACAAGCAAACATGTTGACTGTGATTACTGCATTAGCAGTATTACTACAATTACTACATCAGCAGGTACAATATACCCCTTGAATATTTTGTATAGTGGACAAAGTAGACCAAGCTCCTTATTGACATTTTTATATGAATATTTCATCTTTTTACAGTATAACATCTTCAAGACATATTGTAGCCATACCTCTTATTCTTTTAGGTCTATTTTTAAGTAAAAGGTTTCCATGGTAACCCTAGGCACAGGTATTACTGCTCTTGAAAGTGTTTTTCGAAGTCTAGCACAAGCGATGCTGTTGTACAGAAGAAAATAAAGAATGGGAAACAACAGCCTTAGATGGGATTTTTTAATAGGCTTGGCATTATTGTATGCAACTGCAGTAGGATCCAGGCAAGCCCAGGTGCTCAGTCTAGTCTTGTATAAACTCACCTACTCCCACTCTATTCCTTAAGAGCCTTTAATGTTGACTCAGAATCACATCATTGTGTGAGTTGCGGTTGAAGCCAAACAAATCAAATCAAAGCTTGTAATCAGTCGTCACTCTCCGAATCGAAGGAATCATAACCGGCATACTACATTTTATGACCTCAGCACAGAAATGGGACTGTTCCTTAATTGTATTGACTTTTAGCTGCGACTACAAGCCAAACGAAACCTAATGGTTTAGAAAACTGAAATTCTATATCATACAGAAATCAAATGCAATCTATACTGCCACAAGGCAACATCAGAGTTCACCAATGTCACATTGGACACTCCTCAATTTACAATGTGGTGGTTTACCAGAGGCTTTACCTTAAAGGAAAAGTCAGCAACACTGGAGAAAGACTGCCGATATTGGAACTCGATCAAAATAAAAATATCTCTGCCTCGCCCTGTCCCCAAAAATAGACACACATGCCAAGAGAAATATAGTGTT
Source organism: Speoplatyrhinus poulsoni (assembly GCA_025447795.1). Classification (NCBI taxonomy): domain Eukaryota; kingdom Metazoa; phylum Chordata; class Actinopteri; order Percopsiformes; family Amblyopsidae; genus Speoplatyrhinus; species Speoplatyrhinus poulsoni. The sequence continues at coordinate 5,695 of JAOEGT010001145.1, forward strand.
GTGTATCTTGCTCAAGGTCGCATACAGGCAGGTACACCGGACATGTCAGGGGTCAAAACCCATGACCTTTGGACTGGCACTGTTCTTCACTCCTCCCCCTACAGATCATCCAGGCTGACACCAGTCTCTACCTCACCCCAATACAGCCATGCACACTTGGGGTACCAGTTGTGTTTCCACTCACTGCACTTTCACCCAATAGAACAAAGGTTACAGGATTGGGACTGACATATGTAGCATACTACAGTATTAGTGCTTTAGACTAGGGATATGTATGTATGGGCTCTATAATAATAGGAAAACATTGCTTTTCATGTCAGGCATTATCACATATCATACACCATTGGATAGAGTGCACTCGCGTTGGTCTAGATATGGTCTCTGGACTGGCAAAAACATCTTATAAAGATTGTGACACAAATTAAATTTTTCGAATTAGAAACAACACACTTTGCCTTACTTGTGATGATTTCAGTGAGAAAGCTTGCCCTTGATTGACCCAAAAATCTCTTAAAAATTATATTCCATGATTAAAAGTATTCCAAGAATGGCATACTGATTGTCCATTTTGAATAAATCCCGTCAATTTGGGACGGCGATACTTTGGGGGCTGTAGTTCTATTAGAGGTAATGGGCATCTTACAGACATACAAACACTGGATCAAAAAATACAGTTCCCTTATTTTTCAGATCCAGAGGAACATTTTAAGGGGTCATGACAAATTTGGCCAATCACAGCTCGAGATTCTTAGCACATATGTAGTTACGTCATCGTTCGCTCCTAATACGTCTGAAATTTATTTTTTCAATGAGAGATAAAAAAAAACTTTGACTCAAAATGTAAATTAGTACATATTATATATTAATCAAATAATAGCATATATAAGCACATATGTATATTTCTGCAGTTAAATATGCGTGTATAACTAGCACACAAATTTCAAAATTTCTGACATTCATAATAAATCCCAGAAATATTTGTTCGCTCACAATGGCTTATTCCTTGACAAATACTAATCAGATGTTATATTTTAGTCTTATAGTGTAAAAGGGGTTTAGATGCATAATTCCAGTAAAGTATTACATTATATCAATAACAATAAGACAGGAAAAAATGAAAAAAATATACAGTATATTTATGCTGATTTTCTATAGGCCTACTGTACACTGTCTGTAAAATTGCCTCTTAGATATTACATTTAATTGGTCTCTTATATTAACCTATTCAACATTCAACTAGATACTGTATACTGCGGCGTTGTTTCATTCTTGATTTCTGTTAGCTGACGGCTGGGTGTTTCTGAAGGCTGAGCGACAGAAAGGTGCTTAATAGAGCAGCCGCTGAATTTATTGTCTATCAATTTAGGTGTTTATTTATAGAGTTTAGATGTTATTGAGATTTATGAGCTTAAGCATAAGCCTCATTTCTGTGTATTTTGTGTTCAACAGCCTATTTGGCTCATTGTTAACAGTGCGGAGATCCTGGAGGATACTCTACTGTAAATCCATTGAGGAATCCAACATACAATGGGTTTTTTGCTACATGTGAATGTTATTTTATTTAGAAACAGTGTATCATGCCTTTTCCATGGCTGTGTCTCTTAACTAATCAGGCTGCTAGCTAAACCTTCCTTCCTAGTATCTCATGCCCTCACTCCCGCCCTGTTGCTGGGATAATCTTATCCTCCTGCAATTTGCCCCCAACTGTGACACGAAAGCCCACCACCACACACACACACACACGCACGCGTGCACACGCACGCGCGCACACGCACACACACCTTCCAACCACCACAAAAACGCTGAAGTATTAATCAGTCTTCGTCTCACCATTCCCATCTAATAAGTGGAGAGTGAATGCATGGCTGCCTCCATCACAAATAGCAGTGAGACCTTGGACTCCATTACCACAGCTTTGTTAATTCATGAAGTGGATTCTTTTGTCCCCCCCTTCCATGATCTGAGGTCTTGCTTTCACACGCTCCTCACTCCCATTCTTTTGGATTCTTCATATACTTTATGCCTCTGTCTTTTGCATTGTTTAATATATATGGCAATTTTTTAAATGCCATGTTTCAGCATTCCCCTTTTGGAGAGCGTCCATAGCACACATTGGGCTTATGTGGAGAGTCAGCACCTATATAATGTAGCTTTAGCATTAGCAAGCATTCTATGTGCCAAAAGGCTATTCTACAGTACATTGGCAGGAGAGACGTTCCAGTTTAGTCTACTGCTTCTCTGCTTTCACTCTGACTGCTTCAACATCTACAGTATCTATGGAAACCATACTTGCTTAAAAATACACACACCACTGCTTCTGTAGTTTGCATTCTGTTCTATTATTCTACTCAGTTCTTACTTTAAAAGACAGTCAACTTTATTTTAAAAGCTTACTTCTAAATGCATGCATTGTCATTGTTTTCATGAAGCGACACTGATACATTGTCAGTTTAATAAGTTATCCTCTTCTTCTCCCCTAGCTCCATTTTTAATGTTTTTTACCTCGCAAAACATGACCATGCATTATGCTGTGTTTCTGCCATTCTGAAAATGGTAGAATTCTTGGTATAAAAATGTAGACAAACCCTGTGAGATTTAAATTCAGGTTAAATATTCCATGTGGATGACACTGCTCCTTACTACATTAAGATCAAAAACATCATAAATATATATTTTTTTTCATTTTCGCCTGACTATAGATTAATACTTTATTGGAATTATGCATATAAACCCCGTTAAACTATAGGACTACAATACAATATCCGATGAGTAAATATGTGTCAAGGATTATGCCATTGTGAATGAACATATCAAAATATTTATGGGTTTATAGGATATAGTAGTGTATATAGTATATAGTGTATAATTGAAATTTGGGTGCTAGTTATAAATGCAGATATGAATCCAGAAATATACATATATGTGCTTATATGTGCTATTATTTCATTAAGATATGTACTAATCTACATTCTTGCTGAAAGGTATTTATTCTATAATTGAGAATTTCCATTTCAACCCCTCTTCGACTCGCAAGATGCGCTCCAAACTCTAAGATGGATGCTTCTCTGATTGGTAAATATTGACATGTGACCCCTTTCTAAAAAGCTCTGACTCCAGAGAAGAGGAAACATGTAGCTTTAGATGTCATGTAGTCTTTCACGGACTGTATGGTCCTCTGTTAGATTCCAATGACAACTCATAGAACTACATAACCCATATATGTCGGCGACCAGATACTATCCCCCAATGAGGAAGTAGCCAAAGTAGAATCATGTTTCAACATGCTGTTGTTATTGGATTAATGTTTTCAAGAGAGTTTGATTCAATACCAAGCAAACTTTCTCAACATACTAATCAAAGGTAAGACAGAGAGTGATATTTATAATTTGAAAAATATAATTAGCGTCGGCAAACTTTATATACGACGCCGTATTAGGGTCATACAAAATAAAAAATAAAAAAGGACTGTGGGGGCTGGGGGGAGGGGAGCATTATTCTGACATTTAAGTCGCAAATGTGCGAGAAAAATACTCGGATATTCCGGACATTTATAAACTCGCAAATTTGGGAGAAAAACTCAGAAATTCTGAGACGTCACTTCCTGTGAAGGATGTGACTGAGCTACTCTGTACAGTACTGTATCTTACTGTACGTCATTGTCTTTATCAGGAAAACTGAGCAAGATCAATGAAACAAGTTAATATACGGTATGCCCGGGATGTTTTGCTGTTGGCAGTAAGAACAGTCGTCAAAAAACTTCTCTTCAGAATATGGTTGGCTTGGCATAAATCTGAAGACTGGCAGAAGACACCATCTATTGTGCAGTCAAGACTCCGGTACGGTAAAGCCCTATATATTTTACTTTTTTTGCCAGGATAAGCTTAAACTATTAAACATGGTTAATAAGTTGCTATACAGTAAATAAAGCGTTACCAAAGTCATCCAAATACATTTATGCTAATGTTTGTGTGATTGTGTAGTAAACAGCTAACCTAATCTTATGTTATGCTTTTAATTACTCAAATGTGTAAGTGCTTCACATAGTTCCAGGAAGTTCTTAGTGTAGGTGTGGACATCTAAAACATGTAGGGCAGTCACTCCCTAGAACCAGGATTGGGCACCCCTGTTCTATAGTGTTCTCGTAGGACCAGGATTGGGCACCCCTGTTCTGTAGTGTTCTCGTAGGACCAGGATTGAACACCCCTGTTCTGTAGTGTTCTCGTAGGGTTGTAAGTTAATATTCATTGTCTTTAGGACTGGGCCCTCCTAATACAACATTATGTGTGACCTGCAGCCTTGAAGCTTTAAAGCCTATGCTAAGTGGTTGAGTCTATTGTGCCTGAGCCGTCCTGCTGTCACTGACATAGATTGAGGGCCCCGGTTATATTTGCAGAGGCTCATTTGCACTCTGTGTGGCACATGGAATTGCGATTGACTACAATCTTGCAAGCTCTCAATGGCCTCACATCGACAGAGCTTGTTAAAACTGCACCATGAATAAGTCCTAGGATAGGGACATATGCCTCAGGGGGCTCAGAGATGGCTAACAAGCACATTAAGTATGGAAACTATGTAGTGCACATTGTTTATACACACACTCAGACACACACACATACAAACAAACGCGCACATATACAAATGGACTCATGCACACAACCACACACGTACAGACAGAGGACTTGACAGGAGACTTATAGGTAAATACTGTATATCCCTGCATAGTTACTGTAGGCTACACACTGTACACTAATTTAAAAAAGTGAAGGTGGTTCAAAATAAAGATTGTTCATCTGATCTGATGGTTGACAACAAAATAGATCTTATGTATTCCATTCCTCTCTCCACCTTGAGCCCTCTGCTCTCCTCCTCCTCTACACACTGGTGCGTAGCCAGAACATCTGATTTCTCACATGGCCACCCTCTCCACTCATACTGAGAAATGTCTTCGATAAAAAAAATAAACAGTCCTCTCCTGCCAAGAATGATGGCAGGACTAATCATTCTCTATGAGAATGTGGCTTTAATAATGAATAATGCAGATTCTCTGTACAATAATATAGCCTGCAAATAAAAAATACATAATAAATGCATTCAACCATCAAGTAATTAATAATGCATTTTATTTTTAAGAACTAGAAAAAATCCACAAGAAATAAAGAGCTAAGGGTACAATAGCAAATCACAGAAGAGCAAATGTTTTAAGAAGTGATAACTTGCTCTAAATACTCTATAGCTTTGCTTTAGTGTTAACTTTGCTTTAGGGTTAATTAATAATTTACCAAACAACAAAATGAACAATAGCATATATTATTGTTAATGGGTATCTTTGGCATTACTGTTGATTTGTTTTCTCAAGGATTACAGGATGTGTAATGTGATGATTCAGCGAAGCGTGTGAAATATCACCATTATAAATATGATATATTTCTCCTCTTCTGGGTTCTGATCAAGTCAATATGTAAAATTAATCTTAAATATATTATACTATCTAATATATTACTATGTATGGTATTACTTTTGAAAGAAATACATTTTCACATCTATAGTCTCATGAATTGTCACTGAATGTGCTAGGAACTTGCACAATAATATAATAATTATACAGTAATATATTACATCTATTTAATGAATGAGTCGCTTCTGCATTTAACAATAAAATGAATATTAGTTAGACAAGATGGTTTAGATTTAGTTACAGTGTAACGCTGTGGTTGTGGAGGCGAGTGCAAACGAACGAAAAACCAAACACCAAAGCTAAACAAAAACCACGAGCCC
>JAOEGT010001167.1:0-11469 GCA_025447795.1 Speoplatyrhinus poulsoni
CCCTCCAATCACAAACAAACATCGGGAGTCCCATTCCCACCATCCCCAAAACACAAATCACCAGGGACCCCAGACCCGCTCCCCAGCCACCTCAATCTACATAAGTTTACATAAGGTATGTTTACATACTGTAGGTGCCTGATGTGTGCATCGGCTCCAGATGTTGAAACAAATGTTTACATAATGTTATGCTCTAGCAGTTATCAGATGTGGAATATGTGACACCACTAAAGAGCCAGTGCGTGGCTCATTCAGGAAGAGCGCCATATAAGGTTGTGTTTATGATGTCGTTTGCATTGCTTTCTGTTGCTGCGCTGTGGGCTGACCTGCCTAAACTCCACAGGTCTTTGTTTCAGGTCACATATTGTGATTACATAATCTATGCTGATGCAACAAAGGCACTCCACAATGTTCTGCTTTGGTCTTCATACCGGAGAATATAAAGTAATTGCAATTAGTGATGCTAGAATGAATTACAGTCCTGCCTGTCACACATTTATTACTGATGTTATTGCGATCATAGTTTTTTTGTGATTATTGTTATTGTGATTACACTGAGCTGATGTTGTTTCCAGTCCATTCCAGCTGATGTCCCTATAGCGTACATACAGTAGATTAGGAAAAGATACAGGTGCATCTTGTGGAAACCTCTCTCCCGGGCCAATACCGGGCCATATACTGTCTTGTGTTTGGCACCCACCTCAAAGTTTGCACAGCATCATTGAGCCAAACCTGAGTGGCACTTTGGCCTTCAGTGAACGAGTTGCTAAAAACTAATTATCTGCATATTTCGGGGCACCTTTAAATCTGCTGAAAATAAGATGGATTCACCACCAGCAGTGTATATGGCTTCAGGGTAGCCACAGGTTTTCTGACAGGTTTAAGGCCCTAATAGCCCAAGTGCAACAAAAGGGAAGTTGACACTCTGAGAGGAGGAGAGAGTTGGCGAGGAGAGGGAAGAGACAGATTGTAAAATGACAGGAGAAATGGTAGGAGTGCTCCACAGCATGGCCTGAAGGAGATATTTAGTGGCAGGTGAGCCTCTGCACAATGTCCTCGCCTCGCATACTTTCTTCCGGCTCTGTACTCCGCTCCCTGTCTCTCTCGCTCTTTCTCTCCTCCTTAACTTGGCTCTTCTCTTTCCTTTCCTATTTTATATATGCGCCTCCATCTCCATCGCCCGCTGTCCTCTTCACTTGTGAGCCACGCTGAGGATGTCACGTTTTAAAAGCTCAAAACTCAACTCTAAGTAGCAAGAAAGACTGTAGGTAGGGGGTCATTGTATTTGTTCTTAATGAGTATGGAAATTAGACCTAAGACCCTATCCATATGGAGTCATTGTGACCTCAGTATGGATCAGAGGTATTTAAAAAGACGATATTTAAAACGAAAATCACCGCCATACTTGCAAATTATTCATTTATTATACTTAATGGTATAACAGTCCCAATTTAGATATCAATATGTATCAATTTGGCCTGAGTCAGAGTTTTGTTTCATGTATTGCCCAATGTACTGTTCCAAAAATGCTTTCTGTGTCAACCACTCCTAGACAGACCTGCATCTGTTCTCTGATTGTTTATTATTAGTATAGTAGGTAACACATCGAAGCATTCGCTGCATTAGGATAAATGTGTCAACGGGACCTATATATTACTTTTATGAACACCCAAGTGAAATAATGAATAAATTCCAGACTGATATAGCTCCATTTTATATCCATTAACATAGTCTTCCCTTAGCCAGAGAGTCCATATCAATGTATTGAATTGTTTAATGTAATCATGCATAATGCAAAGGGATTAATTGAAAATAGCTGCACCAAGAAAGGCCAATGCATTAAAGAGATACTTAGTATCAAAAGAGGATTTGCTAAATGGTCCTTCAGGCTTGAGACACCGACAAATTAATTCAACAGTGGGAAGAAGAGACACTTTTTGGGAGTGCATTGCCTTATTACAAGATGAGAACCCTGGATGTTTTGGTCATCTGAGATGTACAACAGGCCAAAAGGGAAAACAAATCAAATTGAGAATATCTGATTAATTTATATTTTCAATGATTTCTTTTACATAGCCATTATTTCTATAGTTGATTCATGATACCTAACAGCCACCCATTGTTTGGTGCATGGAGACAACTCAGAACAGATTCTCTGGTCAGTGGTCATGTGTGATGCCAGGGGAAACAGCTGCACTGCACAACATAACTACAGTACATGTGTGTTTCTACCCTGTGTCTGGGGCAATACACATGCTGTCCCTTTATTGAATGAGATAAAATGGTAAATGCCCAAGCAGCCACAATGACAATCAAGACATTGGAAATATGGACAGACAACCAGACACTGGTTTAAAAATACCTGATACTATACTTTTCTGTGGAAAAACAAACAAACAGATAACACAATTTAAAATACATTTCTCTCTAGAAATCAATTATACCTCTCATCCTTCTGCCCTTATCAGGATATTACTAAGTCAGACAAATGTATACTCCCTTTAACAACATAGTTGGGACTGTTGCAGCGGATTTAAGCATGTGTCCCCTATTTGAAATGGTTTATGAAAACAATTAACCTTTTTTTTTTGCACATTTTATAACTCACCATGCCTTGCTTCTCATTTCTATACAGATGCTAACCCATTTCCCTTTAGCCAAGAACATTAGCTGTTCATCCGTCATTTAAAAGACATTTTGTGTTTGACCCAAGTGTCAGCTGCCTTCATTGCTTTTTCTCATTTCGAACAAGCCCCATTATTATAACAAATCCAACATGGCGACAGACAGGACGTATCCTGCCCCCAGGTGATATTCTTCCCTCAGAATAACAAAAAACCCATTCACAGCAATGCATATGACATTTTCACAGGCAATTAAAATGGTGCAAACTATGACTTTTCTCTACACCTGTCTTTTTTTCATCTCTCCCTGAACCCATTTTTTACACATTTGTCCCTACATCTATGACTTGCTCTCATTTAGGTTGAGGCATTTTGTCAAATAACAACCTGAACATGGACTGGGAAAATTGTCTTTTATTTTTCTACAGTATGTGCAGACATAATGTTGCCATAATGTTGCCATGATGAAGCACAGTCTGAACAGTGGATTCAAGTTAGGCACATGCCTTAAAGCGAGTCATGCGCTCTGTCCCAGTCAGAATACAGCGAATTTAAAAAAGTTGGTAATAAAAGAATGGCGGTTCACAGATGAAGATCCTTGGAAGAGTGCAGACAGTTATTTACAAGTGAAATAGGGCATGTCAGAGGGAATTTCACAATGAGAAATTCATTGTAAAATTAATTACTAGGGTTAAGGACACAATAAATAAAACAAAAGGCACACATTTATAATAGAGAATAATCTGATTACGATGATTAATTTGGGGGATTCAGGGCTGTTTATGCATGGTAATGTGGGGTTAATTACTATTCTGTGATAAATACTTCTCACCCCCACCACACATTCACTGTAGGAAATGGACAATAATTCAACACTGGTGATGGGCTTGTCATTTCATTTGTATGTTGTTTATTATGACCAATAACTGGGTCATACAACATTTTGATACTGTATTAGTTCAAATCAGATGTAATCTTTGTCAAGTCTTTATACAATATGGTAAAAATAAGTATTTTGAGCGACCATTTGGTAGACCTTTAGCCAAAATGGGACTGTGTACTCATTTCTCAACCCTTGGCCAGTACAGCTTGGAACCTGTCAACCGCAACTGCTGATAATGCCTGTCTTGTGTTCTCCATAGTGCTATTGTCCTACGGCCGTTGTCTATGCTAAGTGCCACTGGGCCAGAGTTTCAATGTAATTAACAGCACATGGTCACCCAAGAGGCTCACCATCAACCTCGTACTCTTTCATCATAACTGATACTGAATGGCATTGGCTTCCTGATCGGTGAGAACACTGTTTCTTTAACTTTAGTGTACAGATGGCCATACAATAGTGGAGACTGATGACACTGTATTATTCAACACACTATAGTAACATATCTGATTTGGGGAATGCCAAAAATATGTTTCTTTCCCTGCCAGGAAAATTTATATGGAGATCTCTAAGGATTCAGATAGTTTTTTGCTTCATTTAAAACAGCAACATTATGTGAAAACTCTGAGGACATAGTTTTGGAAAGGATAGTTTCATTCTGCTCAAGGATATGAACTTGGAAAATAAAATGGGTAAAGCTGAATTTTCAGTTCTGGTCACACCTTCCTTAAACACTTGTGTGTTCACTGACATCGTAAGAAATGTTAATATCACGTTGTGAGTAATCCTTCCCATCACAGACTTTACAGCTGTCTGTTCTTTATCTGTCCCATTGCTGTAACCTTGTGTTTTCCACAACCAGCACAAAGTGTTTGGGGATCCAGGGAACAAAGAGCTCTACAGTTCTCCATAGGGAAACATGTAGGAGATGATCACCACAGAGAAAGTGGTATGTGTCTTTTGATGAAAAACATTTAAAGTCCATGAACTTGCCGAAACAAAACATCAGAATCTCTTTATTACCAAGCACATGAAACTGACATTTAAAGCAGAAATAACATGTATTATTACAGCCAATACTGTATATATTCAACTTAAAAAGTTGACACTTATGTCGTCATGTTTTCTTTTTGTTGTGCATCTAATGCTACAGTACTTACACTCAACCTCCATTGACTTCCATTGTTTCGGAAAAACATCACGTCTATTATGCTGTTCCATGCCTGTTTTGGTATGTCCTTCTTTACCTCAGTCTCTAAAAGTACCATTTGAAATGGTAGACACCACTGTAATTAAAGAGTCAAAGACTGATGTCTTTGGTTAAGTACATCACCAATTAAATACTGTATAGCTCAAGACTACAGTTTAGTAAGGAAAACATGAATGCAACCATCTAGGAATTCATCAAAACAAGTCTGGTCTGAATCCATAAACTGGTAATAAGTGGATTGGCTATTGTTGTAATACTTCCGGGTATACTCATACTGTATATCATTTATATGTATTTACAGTACAGTATATCATCTATGTGTGTTTGTACAGTTTAGTTGAGTAGAGAACTGAGCTACTGTAGCAAGCTGAAAACTTGTCTGTGGAAAGAATATTGATATTATACATAACATTAGATGAGGTCCACTTAATGTACGCATTAATATACATTTATTCCAGGTGAATCATACAGTATTAGCTATAAAATGTGAGGTATTCAGAAATGTGTATCATGGCTCAGAATATTACATTCACAATACAATGAAACCAACGGGAGGCTGGAACTTTAAAGATCTAAGTCATTCAGCAGACCTACAAAGCCCACTGATATTAGTGTGATTAGGCTGGCAAATGGAATACTATAAGCATTTTAATTAGCTGCTTTCTAGCCATCGCCTGTTGCCATGAAACAGTCTTAATTAACCTATTTAAAGTCAGTGGCATGTATTTATGTTCATAATGAGCCTTTCCTGTGTCAATAGAAGACAAATCATTGGCAGTGCATAAATTCTCAAGGCCCCACTATGATGGTTATCACACCACTGTGTCAACCTGTACTTTTTCACAGACACATGAGAAGGTACAACCCATTGTTATCCTCCCTATTGTCTGAGCTATATAGCCTGGAAACCATTCTGGAATCCTTCCCTCTAATTGATTTAAAGAAACAACTTTTTACAAGATCATGGTACCTGGCAAACAAATGTGCATGCATGCAGTTGCAGGGTTTGTACCAGTGCTTGTCATTTTGAACATGTCTTGACCCTTAAAAGAATGATAGCAACGTTTCAGTAAAGGGATTTACAATAGACATGTGAAAACAGTTGAATTATTTTATAATATATGATCTATAACATGTTTAGACTTTATTTGACCAGAGATGTCAAAGACTTTAACTAGAAGAATTTAACTAAGTGTTTATATTTAAACATCCCATTATAGCCAGGGTAATTAGGTATAATGGATACATTGTACGTTATAGTTGCGCAGAATAAGAGTTTTGCTTTGCCATTACATTTCTCAGATGAAAGGAAGTACTGTACATTGAAATATAAAGCTGCACCACCATTATTCATGATACAAACCATGTGGTTAAACCAAGCACAATGAAGCGTAATGTGTATACTTTGCTAAACCATAGCCCTTATGGCCAAAGATTCCATTTACACATCAATTTAAAGGAAAAGTACAACAACTTTCAGCACTAAATAAAATTACTGAAAGCAAATTGTTGCAATGTTCCTTCTGGAACAGGAATTGAATGTTCTCCTTTTGTGCTTCCTTCACCCTTTTAATGATACGATAATGCTGAATAAAATCAGATAGGTGCGAGAAAATAATTGGAAATAGTCACTTAAGTTCCAATTATAACACAGCATGGAACAAAAAATTCAACATATTTTAATAGATTTGTGCCTGAATTTTCCAAGGTCTTTACAATATGCTGTTCTTTAGTCCTGTTATGTCTCAAATTGTACTTGGCCTCCTCAATTGACAAAGCTTTCCTGTCTTGTTACCTATACTTAAATGGAATCACGACATCATTGTTGTGCTTCTTGTTGTACTCTCTGAAGGCCACATGCTGTAGGTTTCTTTTCAATAAACAAAATCATACAGTACCCAAAATTATGAAGGGGACAGAACACATCCCTATCCTATGATTACATTACATTGTTAAAAATGATCAAGCTTTCAATATTGATTCATTGAAACATATGTTTTTCATAAAACATGCAGTACAATGCAAACTTGCTAATGATCAATCGGACTCGTTATGCCGGGATTCCACTGGGCACGTGTGCGCTGCGTTCCGGCTCCGACGCGGGTTTGTTCCATCCTCTCGAAGTGTAAACTTCCACCGGGAGGGTCATTCCTGTTATGCGGTAATATTTCTGTCCCAGTGAATTACTTCCTCATATGTTCTGTAAAATGTGTCAAATATTTGTAACAAATGGCTGAAATTCTAGATATGTCTTTTTTATAACATAAAAAGTGAATAATGCACATGTTTATTATTATTTTTTTTATTACCTTTTTATTTTGGTGTGGATTCCATTTTACCATGGCCCCAGTGCAAAGTAACCAACTTCCACATGAACTAAAAGCCATCAAATTATATAATACTTAAAATATTTTTTTATTGTTTTATAGACCATGTTAAACTATCTCTAAACATTCATGTATACCAGGGCAAACTATATTTACTTCTTAACATTTTCATAATTTGCCCTTGAAGTCATCTTCCACCCTGATAGTTTGTAGTTTTCGCCTTCTAAAAACAAGAAGACTACAATTACATTGAGGCCGTATTCAGGAATTTACATTGTAATTTTGGAGGGAATTCAAAGGCACGAAGTGAGGTAAGCATAAACTTTCAGTCATATATTTTTTCCAAGTTTTATGATGTTAATCTGTTTGTCGCACTCACCATGTTAGGCTAAGTTATGAAGAAAGTTTGTCTAGTATTAAAAATAAAAACACATTTGATATACAGTAGTTATAAAAGTTCTGATTGTGTGTAGAAGATTAGCTAGCTAAATCTTGACCACTCACAGAACTCTGGCTAACTTAGCTCAAAAAGTTCCACCCTGTTAGGACTTTGACCATAACAGTGTGGAATATGAACTTAATTTTTTTAAGTGCCTCAGCTTGACCATTGTGTCGCTTTTATGATATAATACCAAAAACCTGAAAAAAATCTTAACTTTTTTTTTAAAACTTTGAGTCTAAAATGTTACCGCGGAACAGGAATGACCCGGGATCATTTCAAAAGCATAGCGCTGCGAGGCAGTTGTCAACAAAAACGACTTTGCCTGTCCGACATGGACTTAACTTTCACTCACTTCCACTCACCACTCCCAAAAACTACTGCAATTATATTCCACACCATGGTCCTTTCTGGAATTGTTCTTATAAAAAGTATTTGTGGTGTCATATAACCCTGTGTTTGTAAATGTATAAATTAAATTAATGAATGAATATGTGTGAAGTAAGTTTTTATTAACAAATGTGTATATTGGTTTTAACTGCACACCCTGCAGTTTTTATTTTTAATCTGTTTTTAATGCAGTTCTTGTATATTTCACACACACGCACACACGCCATTTATATGTCTTCAAGTACAGTTTTATTTTTATCATATTTTGTGCTTCGTGATGTACCACACTCAGGACTGCAGACAGGCAAATATAGCACTGCCAATCTCTATCACCTGCTGCTTGTGTAGTCAATGCTATTTGCAATGTGCTACTGAAAAGTGCAGACATATCCCTGGAAAAGTCCACACCTGGAAGGCAGCATACTAGCAGTTAGACCATGCCATTGACACCCACACACCCCTTTGTAATAACAGAGGATGGCTTTTGGACCTGAGTGACGATGATGAAAGTTTGTTTAGTGATTTTAGTGAAATCAATACATAATGTTCAATACTCCTACTGATTTATATTTGTAAATGTCCTATGGGTTCCTGTTTTGTGTTTTTTCCCCCGGCCACCACCACTGAGGCATCTTTTTGGGCCTTGTTTCTCTATTGACACTTTCCAATGTGCTCAGAAAACCCATTCCCACCTTCTCTGACTCATTCGCTCAATTTTCCCCGCTGCATGATTTTCCGGCTTAGCTGCGACACACACAGACACACATACATGTACAGTACAGTAGGTATGTGTTTATTAGAGGAACAAGCGGACAAGGTGGGTGCGAGCAGTGCGAGATGACCTCCTGACAGTCCCTGTGCAACCCCAGTAAGTGTATGAATTTTAAGGTGAAATGAATGTGTCAGTGCTATTCCACACCATCGACATGCGTGTAAGGCTTGCCATGTGTGTGGTTCTTCTTGGGCCATATGGTTGCGCTTAGCTCTCTCCACATCTGCATGAGCAACAATGCAGGAGTGCCCCTCAGGAACAACCACACTCTGTCAGGGCTCATCAGCCACGCAGTAGCTGTAAACGGTTTGGGCGCGTAAGATCCCGGCCCTGTCCCAGTGCTATGTGATCGAACCCAGACAACTTTGACCTGCAGAATGAACCCGCCAGTTTTCTCCACATTAAAAGAGCAGGCTCTGTGGAATGACAATATCTGCAGGGTTTAATCATGGTGTTGTTCTTAGGTTTTCTTTTTTTAGGAAGGGAAGGAGGTGCGTTACAGCGGTGAGCTCGTATTAATTCTTTGTTGGCCTTGTTAAATGAGGAAGCGCAGTGCTCATAAATTTAAAGGTCGCTAGTTTACTGTCTTTTGTCTACAAAAGGCTATAGGCTAATACAAACCAGCTCTTGCCAGGAACCAGAGCAATCACGTATTTTGAATGTTTTGGCTGACATTTCCTCAGTATGTTTTCTTTCCATCAATAAGCACTTAAAACAGGCTCATGCAAGTTTATTGATGCTGTGTATAGTCTATCTCAAATGGGGAGCTCCAGAGAGCATCATGCTTTTTCTGCAACAGCCAATTGATTTCTATAAGATAACGTCTTAGTTGGCCTAGACAAAGTGAATGAGGGTGAAGCTCGTTACAGTACTGTACCTTCACCTGTGAGTCAGTGTATTGTTTAGTAAAAATTTAGTCTGTAAGGATTTAAATAAAAAGTGTTTTTCATCAAAGTTGCTAGACTTTGTTCCCAGGCAATATGAAATATTACTGCTAAGAGCGTGCTGAGTGGAGATGTAGTGGGTCAAGGGAGGATTTGAGAAGAAAAAGATTTTATAGAGTTTGTTCCTGGGCCAAGCAGCCCCTGCTGAGCCCCCCTGTGAGCCCCCCTGGAAAAGTAACCCACCCCCCACCCACCCCTTCCCTCCCCCAAGTGAGCTACCCAGAAAGCATCCATAAATCCCTTGCATCTCCATAGAATATTTAAAATACAAAAGGAGAGGCTGCTCACATTGATGTACAGTACAGTCACACACGCAAACGTACAGTGTGTGAGCAACCATTGTCATTTATGCTCTCGACTTGACAGACAGGCACCATGCTGATACACTCTCTGAACATCACAGAAACACTGTTTAACAGCTCATTCAGTGATGTACATGTTGTCTGACCAACCGGCAAAATGCCTCTATCTCAACACATGCACACACACACGCGCACGCGCAGGCACTCACTCAACACGCACAGTAGTCTTGATAGACCATTTGCTCACTTCAATCAAATTTCAATAATCTGCAGTAAATAGCTGGCAGGGTATCAATTTATAAGTTAGATTTTTGTTTACTTTCATTTTAAAGAAGCGAAAATTCCATATCCTGTTAGTTTGGGGGCATGGCAAGGGCACAACCCCTTACCCACATTGCCTATATAAGAAGCCACTCCAATTAACATCACATATACAATGAAGAGGAGCTCATTTACTCACACACTGCCCACTGTAAGCAAAACACAAACGGTTGGGGTCTTTTGTTCAGACCATAGGGAAAATGTATATCTGATGTATAATGCAACCCGCAATTTACTTTTCATTGTGTGTTTCTCCATTCAAGCTGAATTTAACATTGAGAGCTAAAGACTCTGAGCTCCTCTGTGTTGATTAGAGAATAATGGGCCTCTGAATGGTATCATTTTATGGCTGGGTTATTTCAGATGAGATAGAGAATGGTAGAGTGTTAACTAGGATACTTTGGGAACTGAATGCCAAATATCTCATTAGATGCTACTTGAGTATTTGCTAGGAATTCCTGATTAATGCACATTTCATGAC
This sequence comes from Speoplatyrhinus poulsoni, assembly GCA_025447795.1. Lineage (NCBI taxonomy): Eukaryota > Metazoa > Chordata > Actinopteri > Percopsiformes > Amblyopsidae > Speoplatyrhinus > Speoplatyrhinus poulsoni. The sequence continues at coordinate 10,691 of JAOEGT010001167.1, forward strand.
ATAACAAAGTTTTTAGAGTTTTAATAAAAGTATGTGGAGTGGATTTAAAGAAGAGTAGGCCACAGCATATATTTCTTATCCAGTAGATGCAAGACTGTGTGCAAAATGTGAAGGGTCGTCAAAGATATTTGTGGAAGTGTCACCTAAATATTCTTTCAATAGTCTACTACTGTAAAGCAAGTATTCACGTTTAACTTAGGTATTAAAGCCTTAACAACTTTTGTAATATTTTTTATTGGTGCAACATTACCTCAAAGTGTGTGGCTTTTTATTCCATTCATCAGACAATATTGTCAAAAGCCAAATAGTATACAGTAAGCACCCCCATTGACCCATAGGATTGGCTATACTGTAAATACGATTTCTTATTATTATATAACTATTGAACACATTTTGAACAATTGTATCATTGTTTTTGATGAGGTGTCATGGTACATATCACTATTGTTTTATCACCCCAGTCTAATTCTGTGTACTTATGAACAGTATGTTGTGCTAACTAGCAAAAAATGTAAGCTAGTAAAAAAAACTCCTTATGGAGTGTTTTTATGGCAACAGCTTGCCATACGTTTCATTTACATCGGAACTTATGTGAATTAGTCACATCTGAGTTAAAATATGTTGATACCAGAGAGAATGAACAAATATTTTATGATGAGTATGAGTTGTTATTATTATTATTATTATTATTATACTAATGTGGTAGAAAACAGGTTCTGTATCTCATGGGCTGGGCTCGCCATCCAGTACTGGAAAAGGTTCTCAGGAATTTTCTAATT
>JAOEGT010001178.1:0-11469 GCA_025447795.1 Speoplatyrhinus poulsoni
TGCCTTGGGACAAATGCCTTTAGGCATTCACACTATAAATGTCACTTTTTTATTTCCCGGACAAGTAACTTTTATACAAGTGAATGACAAATGTACTTGTCCAAAAGGACAAGTACATCAAAATGCTTAATGTCAAACCCTGGCTTACAGTAAAAACCCTGCCAACCATTCAAACGGCCTACATATTTAAAAATACACATAGGCCTATTACTTATGTTATGTTTTTTCTTTGCTCATTTAAATGGTTTGATATAACTTTCTACCACTAGACGTCAGACTAAGCGTGCCAGCATCAATTCATTATCTGCTTAGGATATACATTACTCCTCTATATTGTTAGCCTTGTGAGACCATCCTGATCGTGAGAATCAGTCTGGAGAGGCTTCAAATCATGGCGTCTGTGACCGAATAACAACTGAACTTACCAATCAGTGTCGTACTAATAGCTACAGGCGTTATTTAGATGTGATGATAGCAAAAGCCACTTGAAAACAAAAATTACGCACAGCCAGGTTCATCAAAGTATTTTTTGGAAAGTTAAAACAGTTTTGATATATGGCTTGTGTCTAATAATCCATGTGGTATGTCAAGTTACTAACTTGTATATTTACATGGAAAATAGTAGTTTGCTGCTATACAGTATTTAATACTATAAAACAGAGCATTTTTAAGCTTTGATAACAAAAGGAAACAATTATGAGAGCTGCTTCCTATATCGCAATATTACTTTATCAAATCATGCAGTCCTAGTCCAAATCAATTTTACCAGAGATCTGTGCCAACATGGATTTTGCATATGTCACGGAATCACTGAATGGCTGTGTGTAGGCTATAGTGTATAGTGGAGTCGGAAGTGGCATGATTCAATGCATTTAGAGTGGCGAAACAGCGGGGACAGACACGGCTCACAGCAGAGAATGTTCAGATGTCGGCCACTAACCCTGTTCCCACAAGTTGACTGAATGGACTTTCAAAGTGCAGCTTTGTTTAGTAAGCAGCCAATGAGAGAGCAGATAAGTCACATGCTCAAACTTCCTGGACGTAAGCAGAGATAGATATTTGAAAATTTCAAGTTTTCTGCCAGTAGCTACTACTTAGCTAATCAAAAGTGTATTACACTGATTAAACAATAACACAAAATATTCACAACCTCTCTGCTTTGGATTTAACCATGTACAACTACAATTAATGTCAATATCAATCACATAATCAATGTCACATTTATGCAAGGTCCTGTTTGGTATCTGGTGGCATTTAAAAATCAACTCTAGTGCAAATGTTGGAGGGAGAAAAGCAGCATAGTAGTTCTCAAAGTGGGTGTCAAGATCCCCAGGGATGTCACAAGACAAAGACAGTAGAGGGGGTCACACAAATTTCAGAATTTTAATAAAATGTTTACACTTAGAAATAGCATATTTAAGACATTATTGTTAGTAGTCCAGTTTCATTTTTATACATTACTATGATGTATTCCGCTACTGGACTATTTAAATACTATCAATAACAATATGGCTACTATGCTTCTATCACCTCTGGGGATAAAAGAGGTCACAAGTCTTGTCACTGTTATTTCTGCAGGTCACGAGCTGAAAAGTTTGGGAACCCCTGGCATAGGCTACTACTAGTGCTAAATAATCGTGATTTCAATATTGACCAAAAAAATTTTTTTTTTCATCCCATAATCGAGCAGCCCTACTTCTAGTTATTCTTCACATTAATACAACTGATTTATTGAAAATAGGTGAACGGTTACTATTGATTAAAAATTGTCTTTGATTTTGTGAGCCTCATTGTTTCCGCTAACTCAGCCGGAATGTGCTAAGCGTCATATTGAAGGAGAACACAGTGGAAGGGGGCCTAATTTGTCAGTGTAACTAGCTCCCATCAAACAGAAAGAAAGCTATTTCCATAAAACCACTGATGAGGATACCTTTCAAGATTTATGCGGGTGTGCCTGCATCCGTATATGGTCAGCTGGGGAAGCATGTGTATACCTTCTCTATTTGGTCAACCTCTAGGAGGTCGCTGGGCTCAGTGAGGTTGGGTTTGAAGGTCTCTGGTTCCAGCTCTGTCTTGATGGATGTGCCATGATTTGAGTTTACCTCCTCTTTGGTAGTTATCTACAAATGAAAACTGTAGTTAGAAAAGCCCAGAAAGATTATATAAGCCTTCCAGGGAAAGTGGATGTAGTGCGGAACAAATTTAAGTCTATCTTGTCCAAATAAGCCAAAATGTGAAATATTTTAAGTCCAGTACCTACGTGCAGCAGTTGTGAATAAATAAATCAACTAGAATAGGTGAAATAACTACATGGACACAACTAAACCATTTGGGCTAACTATCAAATCAAAAACATCAATAATTTGGACTAAATATATAAGAGTTTACAAAAGAGATTACAAAAACCATGACATTGAGAACATGAAAATGGCTTGTGTTAAATCCTTCAATCACACTAGCAACAGAAAAATATCACGCTGACAGCAGGACATTTTAACGTCATTCTCCAATGCCAGATGATAGAATGGTGCTTGGCAGAGCATGACTATATACTGTATCTGGCAAGGGAAAATGCCAAGCAAATAGCAAACACAACCCAATGAATCATTTACACTCAGGTGTTTGAGATTTCCTTTGAGCAGAGACTGTATTTCAGTCCCTCCAGGATTTCGAGATTGCAACAATTAATGCAAATTCAACCAATCCGTGTGAATTCTGCACAACCTTGAAATTTTGTCCAAAAGCCGCAACTTCTCTGCAAATTTAACACATTTTGTTAATGTGTTCTTAAACACATGGTTTAAAGTTGTATATATGCGGTTGTGCCACACAAAATCCTAATTTAAAACATGACAGCGGGGATAAACCAGATGTGGTGGAACAAAAACAAAAGTCATCAATTGATAACCTTTTGCAAACACTTGCCGGTATGGCTCAAATGTAGGTGCGTGCGCATGCAAGTTTCTATTAGATAACAGTGCTAAAATAATCTGCACTTACACTAAACTATTATGCGATGATTGCTGTTATTGACATGGATCTGCCGTGGTGAAACTATATGTTCTGGATAAGACTACTAAATACACAGTCAACGTTGACCTGTGAGTTCTTACCATGTTTGCAGGAAACGTGGACAACTCGTTGAGAAATATGACAAAATTACCAAAGTTCGACTTCAAATAAAATAATTACCCTGTATTTTCTATATGATATAGTGGAGGAATTGTGTCCTGAGCAGAGATCGTCATCACACTGTTTTGTAATGCGTGCTCCACATGCATGTTAGTGAATGTGTCACGATGTGTGAGTAGAGTAGATCGGAAAAAAAAAAAAAAAAACGATATCCACTCAAAATATGAGATCGGTGGTCTGATTATCCTTTCTAATGGCCGATATAGAAAACAGGATCTATGTTGTCGTGGGTGGGTTTGAAAGAAATTGCTTTCTTTAAATTAATGCAACGAGGAGATGGTTTAACCTATCCAAAATCTGTAAAAACTGAAGAAACAAAAAATCAACTGTTTACACTAACCTGTAATATAAAAAACAGATCATGTAATATACACGTAATTCAGCGCATTCTCCAGAGTTTTGTGAACCATGTACGAGTCAGCTGAGACCAAGAGTTGCGTGACAAACAACACGCAGGTTGCCAGGTTCTAACTCAATCGGGTATTAGAGGACAGAATGTTAGAGATAGTAAATGATAGTTTGTGGAGATTATCAACATGTTCGTATTTCATTATGTATAATATCAAATACATGTATAATATATAAAAGTCCACCCTACTGTTCTCAATATTGCTAACACTTTTGGGCACTTACAACTATGTTGTATGTATAGATTCAATGTTTAAAATATTTTAGTAAAACTATTTATATTTTGTGATTAATGACATAATTGTTATTCTGCAAACACATTTTTGAGCACAAATATATTTTGGCCACGATTGTGTTGTTCAGCTGCAGGACTTGCAGTAGGAGTGAAAATTAACTCGCACAGTGAGTAAAAATGTGACTGGAAAACTATTGTAAATTTATAAATATTCAAAAAAGTATTAAATCGGTTTTGACCGATTTCGCAGACTGAAAACCGGCAATCGGTAAAGAAAATCCAGATTGGTGAATAACTAGTTCTGTCATTATTATTATCATTATTACTACTACTACTACTACTACGCTGTCTTCATCTGGGTAAGCAATTTCAACCATTGTTTAAAATGTTAAGATCAAATAATATTTTGTTTGATTGTAATCTATTTAATGCTCTTTTTTGAGCATTAAAAGAGAAAAAATAATGTACTATTTTCACATATTGTTGCAATTCCATTGCAAACACACCTGTGCATTTTAATTTGCAATTTGTTCTGAAAAGCAGCCATGAAATCAGGCATTTTAGGCCGCAATAATCACAAAATGGTCAGATAAATCCTGGAGAGACTGGTATTTTCTCTTGTAAAGCGCCTCCCCACTGGTGGCCAACAGGCTCTCATGTTACAGTTCACATTCAATTTGGGCCTAGCTTCATTGTCCTCAGATATCAATCCTTACTTCCAATCTGTTGTCGCCTGTTCCTTCCTGACTGTATTACATGCAGTCTCATTCAAGCACCAGAGTCACAAAGTGACTCCATGAAGAAAAATTAGATATTGCCTACTGAAACACTTGTTTCTGTTGTGTTCCCTCATGCAGAATTATGCGTCATCAGCATAGCGTATACTGCCTACTGCCCAAACATCTACTTTAGGTAGAAACCAGACTGCTCCAAGGGTTGAGGCGAAAAGAAGACTTGATGATTCATACAAATAAAGACATTTGGTTGAAGCACGTGACCACCTTTTCCAAGCCTTTGTATTTAAGGAACATTTAGGCACCATAAATTGTGACCGTCACTGTTTACAATAAAAGCTAAATCTAGGTTCGAGACGGTTCCTATACGTTCCAGCAGTGACTACTAAGGCCTAGCCTCTATAAGGGAGACTATGGAAGACAATGTCAGAGCAGGGGGCAGATGGGGATAGTCAGGGCACCTGAAGTCGTTTGCAGAGCGAGCGCAGATCCTCGCTGTTTAGCGCATCGATCCGACGATGGTACTCAGTCAGTGACACTACCTGGCAGTACAGAGACAGGAATAAGAGCAAAAGAAAAATCTGCTGATTGGCTGGCAGCCAAATTTGGAGAAGCTGAACTCGCAATCATCTTCTTACAAAAAATGTGATAATATTTTATTTTTAAATGGCCTAAAGAGGAAGACATAATTGGGTGCCTAAACCTTTTGCATGTTTGTGTAATATGTTTAACATCTCCACTGACTGATGTGAGGGACATCAAGGCAACATAAATGATACAAGCATTAAACACACACTAGACTGTTCAAATAAGACAACATTTTGGCAGAGCAGCAGCATGTATATAGGAATTACCTCTCTGAGACACATTCTTCTAAACACCTAAACCACAATAATGGTTAACTTACTACAGTCCAGATGCATACATTTAACCTGATGGCACAACATTCCAGTAAAGTATGGAATGTGGCTTAATGCTATAAATTGGTCATCCCATGACAAAACAGTCAATCCTCCACACTTATTAGGCTAACACACTTTATTAGCCTACTCTTTTAACAGATAACGTAAATTTTTAAAGGTTAAATGTTTTCAACTCTACATGTACCGTAGCAGTTTAATATACTCCACAGCAACATAATCATTAGTTACCAGGTAAACAACTTTCCTCTTTACCGTTGTCAATAATGCAGCAGTCAGTAAACTATATTCCTCATGAAAAATGCATTTAGCTTTGCTAATCCCTGTTAAAACGCTTTTGTTCTGTGAAAATGGCAAAACTAAGTCAACATTACTGTAGAACCCTTCTTGCAGAATTATGCATATCAACGCAAGAGCTCATTAAAGTGATAGCTTATTTAACAGCACTGTAGCACTTCTGTTTACTAAACAATTATGACTATTCGACGTAAAGTACAGGTACCAGTATACCACACGTTGCCGTTAAAATGTAAATGCCACCGGATATTAGTTATTTCTTGTCATTTGTAAGCTTTGTAAATGACGTCTGACAACAGGCGCTCGTCAGTCTATATTCGACAGTGGATGCCAACCGCTCTGTGCACTCAGTAGCCCCTTATCCGAATTTGATTGGCCAACTAGCTGGCGAGTATACAGTTAGCGTGCTACGTTAGCTTGCTAACAACACCATAAACGATATAAATGCAAAGCGACTGAGAAGCCCACAAACTTGTACATACCGGTACATATGAATACTTAGGTGCTAACTGTTGTTCTCGATCCTTCACCCTTTTAAAAAACATGGCTTGCTTTCTAGGCAAGTATAGACTTGTAAAGTCACATTCCAGTTCCTTCAAGTAAGTGTCCAGTGTAGCCAGAGAAACACAACAGAGTTGGCTGAAATATTAGAGACTGACAAAAACAGCATTTGCCAGGATATTTCCTTTCTTATGATTGGTATGACACTGTAATAAGCCAATGACTAAACGGGAAAGGAGGGGAATCACGTTCCCATTGGCTGAAAAAGCAACGTGACATTATTGAGCCGACGAAAACACTACCACAGCATTGCACTGCTTGTATAACAAGATGTTCATGTCTGCCAGGTAGTTTGGTAGTAACTGTTTGGCAGATGTTTAATTACATTCAAACGTGGCCTGATTTGTTTGTAAAAAACATTTGGATATTTATTGCTAAGAATCTAATCTAAGAAGTTTGATCAAATATGCCTAATAACAGCAGATGACTACTATTTGAATAATAATGCAGTTGTTTGTGCAGAGGTCTCTGTTTAGACCTCATATTTATACAAAGACCTTTGTCATCAAAACTGAATGAATCATTTTCATTATACCTTCAATAAACTCCAAACAAACTTTCAACCATGTACCGTAAATGTAGTATCCATGCAAATATACAAGCCTTTCTCCTGTCTTATATAAGCAATTTTTTAACAGAAAAGCATAATCCTGTTAAGACATATATTGGAGCAAAATAATTGACAAATAGCTTCACCAAACAAACAGTACTCACAACATAACAATACGTGACAATATTACAATGCACTTTACAAAACAAATTACACAAACATGCAAACACTGGTTTGGGGGAATAGATAATTTCCAAGCAAAGGAAACAGACACAATAACTTCACAATAGCTATAAAAATAATTACCATCATAACAAGATATTGAATAATATGTGAAAATAAAATAGTAAACACCAATACAAAAAATGTGAATTACAACAAAAAAACTGTGATAGAATAAATATATGCACAGCACATTAACCACAATATGGAAATCATGAGGAAAGTAAATAAACTTTGGACAAAGTGAACCATTTTGCAAGTCACATGAGTATATCATGGGAAAAAAACTAACACGATTTTCAAAGATTGAATTAATTTGAATTAGGTTTAGAATAAAATGCTCCCTTTTCACAGAGATTTTAGTCTAGCCCTAGGTTTAATCCACAATTGAGAAGCGGTTAAAAACATTAACAACAAAAAAACAGAACAAGTGCACAGAAAGCCCATAAAGATGGTGGGGTTCAGTTCAAAGAGACATTACCTCCCAATCCTTAACATTGATGTTGGTGATAGGTTCATCCCTGGAGGCCTCAGACTCCTCGTTCTTCTTGACAACCATAAAGCCGGGCTCTCGACCAACACCTCTTACCCCCTCTCCATACATATCCGGACTCCACTGGATGAAAAACATATACAGGTGATCTGACCTAGATGGAGGTACAAAGGAAAATGGTTTTTAATATGTTCTAACCAGGTTGGTAAAACAGATTGTTTTTATAGGTACACTCTCTTTAGTGTCGTTTTGGTTAGAAACTAACAGCGCATGCCCTTCTCACACCAGAGTGCTGAAAGTCTAGATTCCCTTAAAGTGAAGGGTAGGACGCAATGTTTAATATTGTTAAAGTGAGGAGTACAATCAAAGAACGTATCTTTAATGCCATAGAGAGACATTTGCTTCCCAGTACTGAATTAAGGGGTGGAATACCTCATTAATCTGGTCCAGCCACACTTAATCCAATAACATTTTGATAAACAAATTTCCCTGATATTCCAATGATTTGACCTAAAGAAAGTATTAAAAAATAAATGGAATTCCAAGATATTCCAGGAATTCCGTGACCAGTGTCATGACATAAGATTTGATTTTAGCAGGGTGGGCCTGTTATGGCCTATTCAGCAACATGCTTACAGTAACATACAGGTCCATTCAATGCTTTCTTCACACTTTCATACACACGGTGTGTGCTGCCGCTGATCTAGGTCAAACCATGGTGTCTGACAGTGTGTACTGTACTGCTGGAAGAGGTGCCAATGCACCGAACCAGTCCTACTAGACTCCAGTGGGTAGGCAAGACATGGTAGCAACAATTGTCTGTCTGTTGTTCATGAGAAGTAGTAGACCCCCCCCCCATCATTTTTATTAACAGCTGTGTCCCTTGGCTATTGTGGATACCCCCATAGATAGGTATGGGCTACAAACATATTTTCTCTATATCAAGTGTCTTTACTTAACATAGGGATAAAGATTCCTTGCACAAGCAAAGTGACTAATAACTGAAATAGTGAAAATAGGCATGGTGGTAACAAGCCTGGTGTATCCAGATCAAAACAATATTTTTGTGAATAGTTTGGACACGCTCCATTGGGAAGTATTCACAGTCGTTGCCTCCTAATGGGTGTAGACCTCTGGTTAATGTTCAAACTATTAAATAGCCTTTAACCAATCGACGTTACTGTTTTGATCGCCTCATCTAACTACCACCATTTTGAAACACGTTTGACTTTAAAGTCATCTCACTAACCCACCCTGATTGGTCCGCCAGCAGGGTGGCTGTGAACACGCTAACAGGGTTTCTAGACTATAATCTCAGAGAAAATGTTGATGTGAGAGCAATAGTCGTGTGGAGCCAGGCTAGGTGGTAACAGAAAAATCTAAGCGGTAGTATAAAAGTATTTGCCGTGTATTTTTATTATTGTTCTCCATGCTAAAAAGAAGACAGTGAAATATGGCATAGTATGACATTTACATTTAGTATCAATATCATGGGTGGGAAAATGAAATAGCCATGATAAAGAGGTAGCAACATGTTGCTCATCTCCTTCGATGTCTGACAAGAGATACAAAGAGACCAGTGAGCTGGAAGCCAGAGAATTATGACTTGGCCTTGTCAAATCAATCGTGCGTCTGTCTCCAAACTAAATGGCTTTCTCAGAAAACCCCATTTATCGAATAAGGCTATTGCTTAAGTGGTATTCATTTGGTAGAAAAACATGTCAATGCTTGCATGGAATGGCATATCTTCTTTTTAATGTGCCTCTTTCTGACATGAGGCATGATAAACTAAACAATAATTGTGCCGAGTTGGCAAGATGGAACCTGTGCCAAAAAAAAAAAATTTAAATAATAAATAAAATAAAATAAATAAATCAAAGCGGGAAAGCCCCATACAACAGCAAGTCTATTTATGCTTGAATGATGGGACTGGAGTACAGATCGAAAATAATAGCCATGCAGATTTTCAATACATGACAAACACTTTGTGCCTAGTTCAAGAGGCAAATGGCATTTGAGAGGCTGCAAAGAGAATGTGCTATAGCAGACCCACTCAGTGGCATGGGCTGTGTGTAAGCCAGCATGAGAAATGGTGTGATTTCCTGCACACAGTATGAATAATAAATCATATTGCTGTCTGAAAGGGTCAGCACAGGGAGATTGACAGAATAGAATCAGCAAATGTACAACGATATAGTGTCAGTATATTTCAATATATATTGTATCGGTTACATTGACATAATTAGCCTAGTTAAAGGTACACTCTGATTGGTTAATGATACGATTGCTCCAGCGCACCATATCAAATTGTGAAACATAGTGCAGAGTGTGGGTGGCTATCTGGTCTGGGAGAAGTAGACAGGAATGCCAGTCACTAAGCATTCATCTGTGGGAGGAGCATGAGCTGAGTTTCAAACCAATACAACATTTGTGTGGATGTGGTTTAGTGCTTTCACTCTGAATGGAGGTATGGTGTAGGGGCTTGTGGTTCATGGGACTCCTGGGGATGGGGAACAGGTGTGGGGCAGAAGCTAATGCCCCATCTCCCAATATACATGCAGGTCAGGATAACACTAAATGCAACACTGTGCTCTGGTATGGCAGATGGACTTGAGATGGGTGCTCACCTCTCCTGTGGCACAGCAAACCAATACTCGTGCTTCTTGCCCCGCTGGGCATACTGTTGCATGGAGGCGCTGGCGTTTGAAACAAAGGTCTTCCTCATGGGCTTCCCAACCCGCAGACACAAAAACTTGTGTGTCCGGTGCCTTCGCCTCTCCACAGACCCTGCAATGTACCCAACATAATTATACACTGGATCATGAGGGGTAGTAAAAACAATGTTACTAACTATATTCTGTAATAATTCAATTATCTGTTGCCCTGCTTCTTAACATCACTTAATAAGTAATTGATAAAAATAAAATTACAAACGTCAATCCACAAAAAAAAAAAAAGACAAAAAATAATATTTGGATTTTCCATGTCAGCTTGTGTGGGCTTTGTTAATGTGCTGACAAGAAAAAACAGGGTCCTGCTGGGAAGTCTATGAATATTAAATTATTCTGATAAATCTTACCTACAGGACAATATGTTCCTATATTATTAGTTTTTCTTCTTTTTCTAGAACAATGCCACTAAAAAGAAGCAGGTTAGTAAGTAAGTAAAAAACATACTATACACCACTCACAAAATCTGCAAAGCTACATTTTATTAAACATAATCAAACAAGATTATATAAATAAACCTAATTCAGAAATACTTTTAAAAATTATTTCACAACCCTCACGTCTTATGACATTTGACAGACAGGGAGACAGACGTAGTGACGTTATGACAACGATAAACGTGGCTACTCAGACGCAGGACTATAGTTTTATTACACATCCATATTTTTGCTGTGCCCAAATTATACAACTAAAGAAATCTTCCATTTGTGAGAAGAACATTAGCAGAAAAACTACAAACTTGGCTCAGATCAACCTGACAACATATTAGCTCAAAAGATAGCCTATATAACGGGAGAAGCCTATCACCGAAAGGTTAACTGGATTCAGTCATGTAGCCTAGCAGCTGTATATGTTTTTCCATTCTTAGCCTACTTTTTAAAACAGAGGGGACATAGCCTATATCCTACAAAACAGTCTATACGTGATCTAATGATCATTTTCATATCGCCTATATTAATCTGCAGATTGATTTAATGCCATTAGGATAAATAATTAGCCAACCGACTATTTCACATAATACTGGTATCCTGCAGTTTGTGTTATCGGATGCTTATGCCAAGTGCACACTACACGATTTCAGGCCGATTTGGACCCGATTTGGTCGTGACCGACGCATTTTCAGCGTCG
>JAOEGT010001189.1:0-11468 GCA_025447795.1 Speoplatyrhinus poulsoni
ATATACAGTACTTGATTTGATTGGTTGAATTTCAGTTGAAATTCCAGTTAATATGGGAACAGCTTTGACCAGGTCACCAAAAGTCGAGCATAACTCCAAAAATCCATACAGATACCAGGTGACAATGTTATGGTTCGTCATCAGATGATTGGACATTCAGGAACTGTGATAGCTGGTACTGTATGGTCTTTTTTTGTTATGCTCGGCTATTTCATAACTAAACTAATGGAAGTGTTAAGGCTAGGCTTATTGTGCTTGAATGAAATAGACATATACTAAACCATATACAGCACCTACATTATTATGTACCAAATTATGACTAAATGTCTTATTTATTTCCCAGTTTTTGTCAGAAAATGTGATTGAGGACTTGGTACGACCTCTTTTGGCAATCTTGGACAGACCGGAAAAACTGCTACTACTCAGAGAAATAAGGTAGTTTGTGCGTGTGTGTGTGTGTGTGTGTGTGGGGGAGGGGGTGCTCTGGTGTAATACACAGATATACCTAAGTGTGCTTCATCCTGTCCTGCCCAGGCTGCTAATCCCTGTCCCTGAGCTGGCTCGCTTTGACAGCATGGTGATGCCCTTTGAACTGGAGGCATATGACATCCTGAAGAGCCGCTCGTGTAAGTGGGAGGACACACACACACAGTGCGTTACACCACAGTTCATGTCGATGTGTGTGGCAAATGGGTGGAAGAAAAAGAAAGCAATTCAAATGTCCTAATGTTCCGTCAGTGCGTTCCGCGGCGCTGCGCTCACCCAGCAGAGGGACCCCTCGACGACACCTCATCACACCTGTCCCAGGTAGGGCCTGTGTGTGCACGTGTGCAGGAGTGTAATGCAATACAGTGATGCAGTGTGCTGGGACAAGGAGCACACACCAAGTACTCTTGGTGTGTGTTTGTATTTCTTCCTGCCTTGTCGCCTCTCTGTCTCTCTCCTGCGCCCCCTGCTGTCTCCTGTAAGCGGCAGCAGACTTTCCCTGATCTCTGAGGGACATTAGCTACACAAAGAGCTGATCCTTCTACCCTCCTCTGGTTTCATCTCATCTTTTCCTCTCCGAGTTCCTTTCCAGCTCCTCCTCATATCCGGAACACCAGGCTGGAGCAACTGTAGCGTGTACCTCTAACTGGCATTCCACACACACACACACGCACACGCACACGCACACACACACACAAAAACACGAATGCACAACACACACACATGAACGCACACACACACATGCAGACACACATACACACACACGTAGACACACACACGTACACACACATGTACAGACACACACACACACACACCGCCACACACAAAAACACGAACGCACACACATGAACGCACACACACACATACTCACACGCGCACACATGTACACACACACACACACGCACACACACACACACACACACACACACACACACACACACACAGTGTCTCAGGTTTCCTGCAGCACAGGATTGTGTTACGTCTCTGTGACCTACAGAGAGAACAGTCTTGGCGAAGCAACACAGTGCGCCTTTGAGGCTTATTCGACAACGCAGCCCTAAAAAGCCACAGTGTGCAGGGCTGGCCCCAGTCAGCTCGCTGGCACAGGTCAAAGGTTAAAGGTCACCATGTTGGCCGACACTAGTATCAGAGAGGGAGAAAGGATGCTGAAGGGACTTCCCCGAGGTGGTCAGTGTTGTTGGATGACCTCTGCCAGGAATAGCGTCATATTGTACTGCGGACATTTTAAAGTTACATTTAGTTGATCCAAAATGACTTGTTAGGATATTGGTGTTGCAGTAATCAGCATCATCTCAGTTGCATTTCATAGCATAACATACTATACTATACTATTCATTCCTCAATATTATTGTTAGTTAGAGCATGAACCTCTAAGGTGTGTGTGTGTGTGTGTGTGTGTGTGTGTGTGTCCAGACTACAGAGGGGGATTCCACCTCAGGCCCCTTCAGGACAGCGAGCGGGAGCGTCACCTGTTGGAGGACATGGAGATGCAGCGGGTGTGGGGCCTTCAGGCAGGCCTGGTGCCCCCCTCGCGTGCCTTCACCCCGCTGCTGGACGTCCCCGTGGACGCGTACCCTCCGTCGGCCATGCGCTCCCGCTCCCCCAGCCCCGCCCCCTCCAGCCCCGCCCACGGCTACGTCCACGCCCAACATGGCCGTCCCGTCCACCTCTCCCCACACAGGCGGGAAAACGACGGGGAAACGTCACGCGGCGGAGGCGGCGGAGAAACCGCCAGAACCGCCCTCGACTCAAACGGCGGCCTCGCCGCGGCAACCGCTGCCGAGCGGGGCAGGACGCCGGTACGGAACGGGCACGGGGGGAGGGGCGCCAGGCGGGACGAGAGCACCGACAGCGTGGACGCCAGGCGAAGGAGGCTGGACGGCTACACGGAGGTGAGCGTGCATGTGCCCACGCAGCAGAGGCAGAGGCAGCAGGAGAAGGTGGCGGTGGAGAGCCCGCATCAGCCCCCCGTGGACAAGAGCCGTCCGGCCAGACCGGAGGGAAGCCAGCAGCTGAACGGACACTCGCCGAGGAACGGATACCGCGTGAAGAGGAGAGCCACGCAGCCCCCCGGAGAGTATGACATCATCGCCGTGACCATCTCCAAGGCCAAGCCGTCCCTGGGTGAGGCTTTCTGCTGGGACATCTTTCTTTAAAACGTTTTTATTGTTAGCATTCACAACATTGCAAGAATATTAGAACTGCTACTTTATCTGTTCATTTATTATCCCTAATGACATCATGGCATTAATGGACGTTTTGTCAAATTCAACAAATATCTCCTCTCGTTTCGCTAGCTTACCGTGCAGGTTATTCTACACCGCTCGTATCAACAAAGCCGTAACACTACGCTTTGCTTCACAATGCATTTCGATGTGTGAGGCGTCGGCGCGGAGGGCCGTGGTGCTTTTTGGATTTGAGCTTGAAGTTAGCAAGCTTTCTTGAGAATGACTGACCCTGCGTTTAAAGTGTAACTGCACTGTTGTTTGTAAAAACGTGAATCTTGTCGATATTAAGACCAGCATTGATGTGTTTCATCACAGATCAATCCTATTACTTAGTTCACAGCTCAAAAAAAAACACACTTTAGGGTGCAGTTACACTTTAATATTGCCACCATAGCATTATTTACAACCACCGTGACATGCAAATCTATTCACTACCTCACCAGTAGAGGTCAGGCCATCACAGACCAAATTCACTTAAGATATAAGTCATGAGATCAACGCTCCAGGTTAGCCTAGTTCAGTTCCCATAAATACAACATATTTTTAGACTACTTTATGTCAGGTGCTGTTTTGAACTGCTGTTCCCATGCGTGTTTACAGGCATTAGCATCTCTGGTGGCATGGAGTCCAGGGTCCAGCCAATGGTAAAGATAGAGAGGATCTTCCCAGGTGGAGCTGCCTCTACCAGTGATGTCCTCAAGGTAAGTCACAGCAGAGAAACACAGTTAGGCTAATTGATGTCACTCTACCCTGTAAAATCTGCATGGAGAAATCAATTGGATGAGGTAGGCACGAGTAGTCCTGTCTAAAAATAATAAAAATAATGATTTGAAAGTAGCTACAGCAGTTGTCCATTCTTGTTAGTGTCTTTTGACTGCCTGCCAGGACACTGTGTCATAGTTATGAGTCGCTGTAGCAGGTATAGGTGTGTTACAGCGAAGAGCAGTGAGACAGCCATCTCAAGTGGCTTGGCTGCTTCATTTTTAATGAGGAGCATGACTACTAGGCTACTAATGTATTGCTAATATATTGCATGTGTAGCACAGCTTACCAGTCATCAATGATCACCGCTCACGCGTAACGCTCACCCACTCAAGTGAACGCTACAGATTGGATGTCATAGAAAAGGGTGCAGCGGTCCTGTGTAGAGTATAGAGGCTTGGAAAAGGGTTATGTAAATGATACACACGAGGGCCAGGTAAGGGATTTTGCTGTCAACTGCTCATGGAGCAGTACATTATATCTCTTTCTCTGTGTGTGTGTGTCTGTGTGCGTGTGTGTGAGAGAGAGAGAGAGAGAGGCTGAATATGTGTTTTTCCTGACAAATTCTGATTCCCACATCCCTGGCTTCTGAATGAATTCTAAATATATAGTGTATATTTAACAGTCTTTGCTTATCCACATGCCTCTTAGCACAAACACAACACCCACACAAATACACACTGATAACGTCAGCAAACACTGAACATTTTAAAATAAACAATGTCGTCATGAGAATGATCGGGTGGCTGTGGTGTTAATCAAGGAAGCAATGTGGGTAAAAGGCACTGATGGAAAATAGGAGGGAAAATGGAGTATGTAAAAGCAGAGAAATTGGCCAGGAGAATGTGACTGGAAAAAGTGGATACAGGCCATTAAAACAGTGACGTTGCTGGCTAGCCTAGCGCTTGGGACACGTGGCTACAGTTAATAAGCTAGCCCAGAGACTGCAAGCTCACCTTCAGGCTGTGCATGTCAGCTATAGCTCATATCTGGGCCCTGGTTCTGTGCTATCTGACTGTCTGAGTGCAGGGAAGCCTTAATTGGACCTGACTGACATATGACAGTTGACAATGTTATCGTTGGCTATGGTTTTCAAGTTATTATTTGTTCTACCTTTTTACTCTTTTTAAGAACTAGCAAACATGTATTTGCTGTATTGCTTACTACAGTCAGGGTGAGATCATTATTATTTTAATCGCTGCACTTCGCAGACTAGAACAAACTGAATAGCAATTGTAAATACTTTTGTCCACATAGGCCTCCACTGTAGCTCCTACAGTGTGCAGCATAAGCAAACTTAATGTGTATTTGTTGTACACTATAAATTCTAAACACATTACAGCATCAAAAGATGTTATTGTGGAGGTCAGCGTGATTTCACTGGGTTATTTATGGATGATGATGATGCCATTGGCCACAGTGAGCAAGGTTCATAAATGCACTCCATAAATGGTCGTAAAGTGTTAGATGTTGGTCTATTTAAATCTGAAGGATTAAACTGACTAAAATGACACAGAACATTTTGATTCTCTTTATTTACAATTCAAATACAAATCTCAAAATGCCAGAGCGCCTGTGGAGTGTCAAGGGCAATGCTGCCGCCAAAATATCTCCCATGGGATAGGTTAGATTGATGAAAAATATATTTTGGAAAGGGAAAGGGACACACATGGCGTCTTGACAATGCTGTGTGCCGTCACGCGTGTCTGCATTAACCTTCATACAGGCTCTGGCGGCTAGGCAGGTGCATCCTTGTCCAGCACCGATGCCGTCAGAGGAAGTTCCTCCCTCTCGGGCTTTCGAAGCCTTTGCCACACTTTGTACCCATCCTGCAGGAAACAGCTGGCGAGAAGTCTGACTGACTGACTGTTTGTGTAGTCTTTTTTTGTAAACAACCTTGTGCTAAAGGGGAGACTTTATATGCTTTGTATATATAATTTATATACGCACTAGTGACGGCCTTCGGTGCAAATATATTAAAGTAATGGTGAGAGCCCCAAGTTTCTTTGGCATAAATCAGGTTCCCTCTAAGAGACAGTCACTGCATATTTATGGCTTGTTGTCAGCAGCGGTGTTCTGGAAGAAATGGATGGTTAAAAGAAAAATATAAATTCAGCCCAAAGGAGGAAACAAAATAATGAATATAGACTATTTTAAAAGCTGAGATGCAAATAATTGTAATTACTTTTGTTATTGTTTGTTGTTGGCCACTTAATATAATAACAAATTCTGGTGTGTGTGTGTGTGTGTGTGTGTGTGTGTGTGTGTGTGTGTAGGCAGGGTATGAGCTGGTGTCTGTGGACAGCGAGTCTCTGCAGGGGGTCACTCATCAGCATGCAGTGGACGTAATTCGTCGTGCATTCAGCAACAAGGCCAAAGACCCAATGGTGTTTGTGGTCAAGATCCCAAAAGTCACCCCCACCTCACCTGCCTTGGCTAGCCTCAGGGACTAGCCTCTTCTGCTAGCCTCACGCCTCGACCATGCAGCGAAGGACACATGGGTTTAACAGAAGCTGTAGCTACAGCATTTATTCAAAACATGTTGTAGATGGAGAAACAGTGCATTCTTTTATAAAAAGTGGCATTATCAAATGGAAAGTATATATATATTCTGATATGACTTTTTGTTAAACTTTAATGTGAGATAGTGAGTTGTACTGTGTACATTTTTAACTTGTATGCCTTTTATAACACAGTGTGTTCAGTTTTTTTTAGCCAATGCTTTGAAATTACATAAAGAACATGAAATAAAACCATACATCCATCAGACAAAAGGGGATTTTGATGGGTTTTCTAAGGAATCTTTTCTAGAACTAATGTTATGATAGTGTGAAGCATGAATTCCCTCTGTGTGGAGTTTATTGTACCACAACACATAGCGGTTGAGGTCTGTTTTGCTGACTGGACCAAAGAGCCAGCAGTTTACACATCTCTTCAGCAGAAGCATCTCAGTCCACCAGGCTGCCAGAGAGAGATTACTGTGTCCCCCAGTATGAAATTTATAAATTTATGCCCATTGCCCAGAATGAACCCCTGTATTGTGTCAAAACGGATAATTTAGGTTTAGGGGATGTCTGGGAGGATTATTACAAATTGCTGCTCAGTATTTTTTTTATGCTGTGCAGACCTGCTTGTGTTCCGCTGCAATCCGCTACTTTAGGGGCTTAATTACACCAAGCTGTGGGATGAGCCTGGAGGAGTTTGACGGACATGTCAGTGAGAAATGCAGCACACAGAGCCCAGTGGCACAGTTAAAACCATAGGGCAGGGGAACGAGGATGCGGTAGAGACTAGCATGCAGTACGTAGACCTGCAATGTTATGTATGTACTGATATTGGCTATTGACAAGATGACCTGCGGCTTCATTTATACAATGGCCTTACAGTTATTAAGTATTACCAAAACCAACACGAGTAAGTATAGTTCAAACCTTATTTTGACGTGGAAATCCACACACTCTACGTGATTTCCATGCTGGCTATGCTGTTTGGGCAATACCCACTATCCACCAAACATTAAGTGTCATTTGTGCTAGAATTATACAATAAGTGAAATGTACTGTAAGCATGTTCAGTTGTTGACAATTTAAAGATGAGGATTTGAAGAACATGGGAAACCATCTTAACACTAAATTTCTATAAATCTAAAAATGTTTACAAGTGAGGCTCCTGATAATAATGCTGATGTCACTTCCATAACATGCAGTGATGTAGGAGGAAGATAAATTAATGGACTCCATACAATGGACTTTCATTGTTTGAGCTTGAATGAGTTTTCACTCACCCTCATGTTTGGGATGTCTTGTTAGGGAGGGAAAAAAAAAGAATTTCAGGTGATACAATTTAATGTTTAATTAAAAACATTTGTACAAGAAATGTACACAAAAATATACATTGACAGCTACATACTCTATGGATTAATGAAGACAACATAAACACAAATATGCACAAAAGAATAGAAATTATACAAAAATGAAACGTGTTACGTTGCTTTGGTCTAGTCACAGTGGCTACATCTGAAATATATATTTAGTCTGAATAGAAGACAATGTCACTATGCTATACTATGTAGTAAGACATTTACAGATACTGGCTATGTGAAGATGTGAAAATACAAAATCCACAATACACATCCAGTTTGCAATATCTGAGCTTTTTGTGTATCTGTGCCTTTACATGCATTTAAATCTGTCAAACCACAGTGAACTGTGGTTTCATACAGAATTTGATCAATTTGGTTTTAAAATATAGCAGTTTCGACAACTAATTCACTTCTTGGAATTACATAATACAGTACTGTACTGTGTATGTTTTTGTATGTGCACATACAACAGGGGTTGTTGTAATAATGGCACTGGAAATGACTCATGCAATGACTAATGGCAAAATATATGGTGATATGATTGTATAAACAGTCAAATGAAAGACAGTGAAAATGGGTGGAGGACTGTTGATTGGCCATCTCAGACGATAGCGCTCTAAATTTGTCTATAATGTAAACCAATTTGCATGTCAACAGTATAAAGAGTGGTCTTATGTTGTCCCCCATCCATTTAACATCACCTATAATTTGTATTATTGGAATATGAGACGTATATGGAAGTCTTTATATCTTGCATATTATACTGACCAGTACTACCACAAATTATCTTGTTATATACAGTATACATATAAAAATATACATCACCATTCATTATAGAGTTCCATTTATCTATTCGTGATATACTTTGCTTTGTAAAATAAAAGGTGATCTTATTCAATGTTTGTCGTTCACAGCGCTATGCTACGTATGCTGCATGTTTCCCATGAGAACACAGAACAATCCATACTGTAGCTTCCAATATTAACATTTGGCTAACATTTAGACAGCCTGTCTGTCTTGGGAGAGAGGACGTAGATTATATAGGCGGTAGTCTAAACCCCACTGTGTGAATGAGCCCCACTGAATGTCAATAAGACAGTCATGCACTCATGCCATTCTTTCTTCTGTACTTGCAGTCAAACAAGGGAACAGTACACAGCAGGGAAGAATAGAAAGACCAGAACATGAATTGGCTCTACAACGGCAATAACAAAATAATGATTATTAATAGCAAAGAAAAAGAAAGATGGATGTCTAAAGGGTTACATAGGTACATACCCCGTGTTGTGTGACGCAACCCAAGAATCCTAAGTGTCAATTGACCCCTGACCTGCGGTCATTGTGAGGACAGAAATATAAACAAGTGAAACCTTGTGGGTTATGGCGACATCCCACCTAGTGCTGTGTATTTATAAAATGCTCTGTAAATGTTTACACAAAAATAACTGTCTGTTGGTGGTCTAGATAAGTTGACCGGCATGAAGGTTTCATCTGAACATTTGGTCTGTGTCTACGTGGTGGTTTAGCAGACGACAGAACACAATGTAAGCAAACCAAGAGCCTTTTGTCAAAACTGGCTTGAGGAGGCTGTGTGATTGTGTTAAAGAAGCAGACATGTTCATATAATAGAAAAACACATTTTTACAAAACAATCCCAGGTTTGTCCTTAAGAAACTAGTCCATTCTTTGCAAGCTGTGAAACATTTACTGCATTCTTTCCAGTAACAATACATTTTATTTCAAATATTTCTCACACACTGTAGTGACCACATGTGGTGCAATGTCTACACTTTCTTATAGTATAATATAGTCCTGAATCAAGCACAATAACTGGCGATCCAGCCAACACAAAACGGTGCGTGTACAACCATTCAACGGCAGATATTTAGTGTTGATTTCCCTTTTACGTGTTATGCTGTACCAAGGATGTACTGTAGGTTGAACTAGTGCAGAGGTGGCGGTCACTTAATACAATGTGATGATGTCATCATTAATGGCCTGTGTTGTGTCTTGTGTGCTACCTCGATAAATGGACATGTTTTGACCTGGCTACTGTGCATGTAGGCTAATATTTTTTGCTTAAAGTTCCTGTAGTATTCAGTACCCTGATTTGAGTGTGGTAAAAAAAAAAGCATGCTTGTCCCATGATAGAAATGAGTCTTTGTGCTGGTATGGTAGTCACAGAACCAAACCAACATACAGCATTGAAGACAACCTGAACGTGTCTTTTCTGACCGAGTCCCAATTCTCGGTTGGTTGTCCAGGTAAAGCTACTTTGAAAGGAGTGCCGGAGAAGTCTGGGTGATTTAGGTTCGATTTACATTTTCCATTACTTCCGTTAAGTCCCTTTTGAGAGTGCTGGTAGTACATTTGATAAGTGTGAATGTTTTCTTTGTGTGCGTGTGCACCAAGTGTTTAGATTTCGGTTGCGGTGATCTCCTCAAAGTGGATGTCGTTGCTGCCGCTGTGGACCTCGTAGTCGTCCATGTCCCTGCTCTCCAGCTCCAGGCTCAACTCCCGCATGACCCGCTCCAAGTCCCGGTTCCGGCGGTACATGTGGATATAGTTCTGCTGTAGCTGCTTCTGGTAGCGGATTACCTGGGCAAAACCAATGTTTCACTTTAGCCTATGTATTCATTTTAATGTCTACAACACAATATAAAAGACTAGGAAAGCAAATGTAACTCGTTTGTTTTCAATTTAAAATGTCTCTCTTTCAACATTTTCATTATATTGAATATGTCTCATAAAAGGCAACATAATCAACTATAATATAATGCTGCCCTATTAACACAGTACACATAGCATATTACACTGATGGAAGAGTGACCTACAAGTTATTAAACATTAAAACAGCTGCTTGACTTCTGACCCCGCTCCCTCACCTTCTCCTTCTCCTCCTGCCACACCCTCCTCTCCTCCTCAAAGCACGTCAGCTGCTCCTCGCCGCTCCTCCTCTCGTACATGAGCTCGGCCTTCAGCCTCTCCACCTTATGGAGGAACACAACTACTTAGAACACGTCTCTTCCTCGTCGTGTGTGTGTGTGGGCGGGGCAACCCACATACCTGCTGCCTGAGTCCCATCAGGGCCTCTGCGTTCTGCTGCTGTGTCTTGGCCTCGTCACTCTCCCCTCCCCAGGCCACGCGGCCCTCCTCTCCGTCCCGGTACGAGGAGGCGCTGGGCCCGCCCCTCCCCGCTCGGCCCTGCTGCGGCATGGGCAGACTCCCGCCCTTGGCGCCGGAGCACTGCGAGGGTGCGCCGTGATTGGCCAGGGTGTCGCGGAGGCGGCCCGACTCCTCCTCCAGGCGGCTAAGTTTCTCCCGGAGCAGCTCCGTTTCGCTGCGGCGCCGCTGCAGCTCGTTCTCGCACACCTCCAGCTCAAGGGAGCGGGTCCGCAGGGACGCCTGGGCCTCCTGGGAGCGGAGCTGGCTGGCCTGGAGCTCGGCGCGGGCCTCCCTGAGCTGGGCCCTCAGCACCACGATGTCCCCTGCCTTCTGGCTGAGCTCCGACTGGATCTCCTTCAGCTGCTGCTTCAGCAGAGAGATCTCACCCGACTTCTGGCACACCTGGGATAACAGAGGGGGGAACGGACACATACCCGTCACTATGGAAACGAAGGAAGAGACCTCGCTACCATGAAAGACAACACTGCTGCTGATGACCAATGAAACCACTTTTCACAAAGTCCTGAACATGGCACGTAATACATTTAAAGAAAATGCCACATGAATAGAACAAGCCATACATAATTGATCAATCAATCACCTCCCACTTGGACTCCTCCAGACGGGGTCCTAGCTGAGTCTGCTCCCTCTGGATGGTGGCACACCTCCTTTCCAGGCTCTCCCTGTCCTGCAGCAGGGCGGAGAAGTCCTCCTGTAGCTTCTTCTTCTCCTGCTGCAGCTGGAACACCTGTGGACACACAGTAGAGACATACTGTAATAATTATTATTTAAATTATATACATATATATATATATATATTACATATACATATATATATATATATATTACATATACATATACATATATAAGCGTGAGCTGTGTACGGATTCTCGGCAGTAAGTCGGACTCGTTTCAGGTGGGGGTTGGTCTCCGCCAGGGCTGCG
>JAOEGT010001200.1:0-11468 GCA_025447795.1 Speoplatyrhinus poulsoni
AGAAGCAATTGAGCAGAGAATGTGTAATATGTAATGAATATGTTAAATTGCTTGCTCTATAGCCAGTCTAGAAATACAGTACATCTCAAGTTTATATGTTATATAGGGCCTGGTCAGTGAAAGACAGCATTTACAATTGTGTCAGCTAATATTAATGTTACCGCTAGGCCACAGCAAAGTGTGGAATGTAGTGACCATATTGGGCTGACTTGTAAGGGGTCTGTCAAGTGGTGAGTTTACAGCTCTTTATGACCTTGAACTTATTACTTTTGGGTTGCACATAAAGACATATATCATACAATACCCCCCCCCCCCCCCTCCTTTCCTCTGCTATTAAATAGGCATCACACTCAGAAGCTCTGAGGAATAACACACACACACGGATAGCCTGTTTATCATGTCAGTGCCAAAACCTGTGCAGACCACAGCTGATCCCGGTGAATAGAAATGGCAGGATAGCAGATGAGGGGTGGGGTATAGTGAGGGAGGATAACAGCCGTATACAGTTACCATGGATACCTTTGTCTTAAACCTGCCAGGGTCCATGATGGGAGGAGGGTAGACTGATTGGGGAGGAGCAGAATTATTAATTCATTCACTTTAAATATAGAATGATATACTGTATGTTTGATAGGTTGTCACACACGGCTTTTGACATACGTTTGTTTGTCATTCGTGACAGACGTGTCAGACAATCATTTTTACTACATGACCCAGTTATATAGGCTAATAACTGGGTCATTTAAAAATGAAGGTATTATTAACATTAAGCATATTCTAGGCATGAAAGGAAAAATTAGGATATAGCAACAGTCGGAGATCGCATACAAATTATATCGCAATGTACAATGAATTCAGTGTTAACGAAAGCGTTTGTTTGTTGCTAATACATAATCAACGGGGATATAGCACCCTCTGGTGTTCTAGACAATAGTTGCATGATAATAGCAATTTTCTATTACATAAACGCATACCCCAGAGATGTATTCATCGTGATTTACACTTGTTTAGTCCCCAATGTGGAATACATTGTACAATGTTTATCAAGCCCTTGAACATTAACATTTAAAAACGGCACCATTGCCAAGAGGAATAAACAAAGCACGTTAGGGGGGGGTGTACAAGCATTCAGTTTAATTACTGTACCTTAGAAGACATTTTAAAGAAGTTAGGAAATAAAAAAGAGAGCAAAGAAGACATAAATGTCCAAGCACGTAAAGCTGGAAAAATTCCCAATAGCGTAATTTTCAAAACTATTATTTACAACACAGAAAAGAAACAACCCAAAACACATACAAGCACAATTACTTAATATTGATATTCACTTCAAAAGTAAAATTAAATATTTAAACAAAAGAATAAATAACATCAATTTGTTTATGTTGATTATGAAGCTCGTTACTAGTAAAGAGAAGACCATTGTTTGTAGTCTATATACTGCAGGCAGAGCAAAGTTATTCATAGTGATATAACATAAAGTTCACAGACTCTTTTTTGTGGATAAATCTTCTTTCATTTACCATTAATTTCTCAGAGACATTTACATAAAAAGCTCAAGCTAAGGACGATCTAACTTGACACAAAATACTTTAAATTAGTTATGGTAGTTTCCATTAGTGAAAAACAAGTCATCAAGTCGACTTTTTGTCTGATAAACCTTATTAGTTGCTGACCTGTTATGAATTCTTTTGAATTCATATATATTCACAGCATACTCATGCGGTTCTGCTTTGTTCTGTACATAAGTGTTTTACCAGCCTTTAAAACATCAATGACAAAGGTAGACACAACTCATGGACAATAGACATTTGTAAACAGGTTAGACAAATCTCTACCTCCTTCTCTGTAACAAGGAAAAATAGGCAGAGCATATTTTTTTTACTTCACCATGACCCAAACAGTCCCCTTTTACATAAATTATACAGTATGTATGTACACAGTAATATGTATATAACATCAGCGATGGCTGTGTTTGTACAGTATCATCTTAAATTTATCTGGCTTGTAGAGAGCCAGACTGCATGTTTATTGTATATGAAAAGCGAATAATGGACTGACAAAACATATCAAGTCATAAATCGTTAGCATTTATCATTTTCATACAACATTGGAAATATGGTTGTTGAAAAGTGAAACTATTAGTACAGTAGTAATAATGCTATTTGCTTATTTCAGTCTGGGAACTCATTTCAAAACTGATCATCAGCCGGTTACAGAATCAGCACCCAATAAGAACCCAGGTGGGGAGTTCAGTGTAATCGTGTCCACTTGGGTCTTGTTTGAAGGTGGTCCAACTGTTTGCTAGCGCCTGTGTTGTCCAACAGGACTTGCTCTGACTAGTTAAAGGTGGTCTAATCACTTGCTAATGTTTTTCATAGACACACATAGGCACTGTAGCTTCTAGACTAATATGCAGAGTGAAGCGGGCCAAATCAAGCTCTTCTTTTCAGGGCAGAGGAATATTGAGGTGGGATGATACTGTGTGTTAGTAATGTGACAGAGCTGACTGTCTTATCACTTCTAATGAGCTGTGTTTATGTCCTGAAGAGTAAACAAGACAAATCCACCTTCACAAATGAGCTTATTACTGTATGAACATCTGCTGTGATGTGAATGATACACTTTAGTAATCCGCATGGGGAAATTCTCGTTCCAACCTCTGATTTGGGAGAACTGTCAGCCTAGCTTGCTCATACATACAGTACATATGTATGAGACATAAATTACTGTGTAAATAAACTGAACCAAGAACTCACGGACATTGAGGCCATACCTGCCCCAATCGATAAAACGATACATGATGTAGTCTCTTTCTGTTTTGATGTGTCTCTTAGGAGTTAGCCTACCTTACAACTCAAAAAGGATCTACACAGTTTGTTAAATATCTGTAAAAAGTAACCAACACATAATAAAAAGCTAAACCTACTGTGTCTCTAAGTGTGTGTGTGTGTGTGTGTGCGTGTGTGTGCGTGTGTGTATTTGATAATGAATGCTGGCAAATCTGTTAGATTGAACGTTTTCAACAAGGGGCACACTTAATTTAGCTTTCCCAGCAGGGCAGGGCACATGACCAATGGCTTCTTCTGCCTGTTAACATCAGGCTCAACTTTAAGGTATTAGAACGTCCAGAACTGCTTGGCACCACAGTAAGGGCACGATCACACCGAGACGTGTCGTTACAAATGCGTCGCTAGCAAAACCATTGTTTTCCTATGGTACTGGCATGTGCTGCTTTATGGCGCCGAGCTTAGCGTTGTTTTTTATTGTTGCATTTTTAGACGCGCATTAAAGCTAAAATATTCTCAACTTTCGAGAGTCGCGCTGTTCGTCAATAAGACAGGTGGCCCAGGCAGCCGTTCTCTTTGGCATAGGCAGCGCATCTCTGTGTGACCGGCAGGTTTATCAACGCGCCTTTGAAGTGGCCGCGCCTTTAGGGACGCGTCTCAATGTGATCGGGGCCTAAGGAGACCGAATACTAAAATATAATCTCTACCAAAAAACAGTGGCATATTGGGTTGTTTGTGGTAACAGCATGAGTTTCAATACCTCCCTGCTTCTACTGAAACATATCTACAACAACTTATAGGTCACGGCTCGAAGAAACATCTCACATGTGAGCGCTTCCATCCACTCATCCATCCAGCCACACGTTGCCTTGGTCAAGCCTTATATGCACTTTTCATCCAGTGAATCAAACAGAGGAGGCCCGCCAGCCGTTCCTCTTCTCATTCTATCCCTTCCTAATCTCTCTTAGCTCTTCCTTTCCTCTTCCTCCGCCCTGAACTCTCCGGGGGCTTCTCGTCCCCCTTGCCCGCCAAGGGCGCCGCGCTGGCGCCCCTGCTGAGACCGTTGAGGGCACCGTTGAACGCGGCCTTGCCTGGCTTGGAGGATGCGGCGTCACGCCTCGGCTGCTGCCGCCGGTAGGTCTGGTAGTAGAAGTTTCCGAAGAGCACGATGAAGGTGACGGCGTAGCAGATGAGGGAGTAGTGCATCCAGTGTGGGAAGTCGCAGTTGACGTAGAGAGACAAGGCTGTGTGGCCGATGGTCACATGGAACTGGATCTGACACACAGAAGGAGACTGCATTCAATTGGATGTACGGTACATAATGGATGAATTATTAAAGACACATTAAGCAGAACATTTTACGCCATTAAAGAATCTTATGTCAAATTGGTATCAGAATGTAGTACTATTGAGGACTGCACCTTCAACAGCCTTGTTAATGGATGAAATCAAATGTATATGGTTATGTAGTGTAAATGGATTTGTATTGGACATTTTCAGGCGTGCTTCAACCTAGAGGCAGAAATGCTGCTAGTGATTTCATCTTAAAACCAGTCATCTTTCACTGCAACAGTTGTTGCAACAACAGTGCAACAATCGTTTTCATGAGGGCTTCAACATTTTTAGATATTTCGTGTATCTTTAGCATTAGCATACATAACTGTATAGTAGCCTATAGTAAGTATACTGTAACACAAAGATGTCTAATCATCCTTCAATTATAAAGATCGCATTCAAAATAATAATATACACGATCCAGAGCCCGCAAGGCAAAGAAAAATGAAAAACGTACCATCTGAATAATAGTCAGATACTTCTTCCACCAAAGGTACTTTTGGATCTTAGGCCCACAGGAAGCCAGGCCATAATACAGGTACATCAAGACATGGATGGCTGCATTCATGTGTGCGCCAAAGAATGCTGCACAAAAAGAATAAGAAAGAGAACAT
The DNA here is from genome assembly GCA_025447795.1 of Speoplatyrhinus poulsoni. Classification (NCBI taxonomy): domain Eukaryota; kingdom Metazoa; phylum Chordata; class Actinopteri; order Percopsiformes; family Amblyopsidae; genus Speoplatyrhinus; species Speoplatyrhinus poulsoni. The sequence continues at coordinate 4,736 of JAOEGT010001200.1, forward strand.
TTCACGGTAATTACAGTATTTGTGTTTTCAGATGCACTTTCCATAATTTTAGCAGGCAAATAAAACAGTGCTAAGAAACAAGCACGTTTGATCTTGAAAATTGTAGTAATACTATTAAACCTGAATAATATTAACACTTAAAATAAATGACAAATACAATATACTCAAGGGACAACAGTACAGACAATAGCAACATATACATGCTATGTGAAAGCAGAACAACCTCGGACTTACATAACCAATATTACAACTAATAATACATAAATCAATTTTACGGTCCACTGGCATTGTGTGTTTCGCCTGGTTCCAGTTTGCAGATCCATGTAATGTCCGCTCCCTCTCTGACAATTAGCTGAATGCCAAATCTGTTAATTTACCTATCCCCTTACACTAAATGGAATGCCTTGCTTTTATACTCCCTGGCTCCCAACCTCTGATTGTTTTATATATTCCCCAGCCAATATAACTGACCTCCCCATATCTGACCACAACAAACCAATGTTTATTTGAAATCTCTGCTCAGTCTCCGTTACTTTACGTTTCACACTTTATATTTGTATCTTATATGTCTAATATGTATGCTGTCTTTTATATTAGGCTGTGTCTTTGTATTTGTAATGTATGCTGTCCTTGAGTGTCTTGATGGGGGCATTAAATAAATGAATTAAAAAGATTATTATTATTATTATTATTATTATTAATCCAAGAAGTATACAACAAGCAAACAACTCTTAATAATGCCCATTGCTATTACTCACATTGCCCTCCAGCCACCCACTTTATGCCGATCCACCAGAGGGTAAACATGGTGCAGTGGTGGTAGACGTGCAGGAAGCTCACTTGATTGAACTTCTTCCTCAAGATAAAGAACACTGTGTCCAGATACTCCACACCCTTGGAGATGAAATACCACCACAGGGCACCAGCTACCTACAGGCATACAGCAGACATACAAAAAACACAGAGGGACACACACACACACACACACACAAAGACAAGGTAAGATGGATAGATTTAGAATACAGAGGTATAGACAGACAGCAAATGGATAGGACATTTGCTATAGCATATTTACAGGGACAGTGTGCATAATCAGCTGTTCATGTGCTAGTTTAAGTTATCTGGCTAGTTTTATGATGTAAACCCCGTGCAATGGGTTCAGTCCGTAACATTAACTAAGAGCCTTCAGGACCAATATCACATCTTGTCACTTGTTACATCTTGTCGGTAAACTGATACTGTGGTGCTGAACTAATCTATATTCACAAGAGTTGGGCTAGATTGGAGAATGGTTTCACGCATGACAACAAAGTTACTGCTTGTGGTTTGATAAAAATACAATTGAGGAAACAAGATATGTTCAGGAACGTGTGCCCTTTCAAATATGTCCTCAATTAACTTGCATGACTTGCGAGAATAACAACATGGAGAAAGAACCCCTTGAAGCAGGACCTGTTTGTTGTTGAGGCAACAGTGCTCACCGCTACACTAGTCAAGGAATGAGAAAACAAGTCTGTCATGGTCCAATTTGTAAATGTAGTAACCGCACGTAAATAACGTGGTATCAAATTACAACATGTAAACTCACGTGAGGCTGCCACTGTATGCTATCATACCACAGCACAGGATCCTTAAAGTGATTCACTTGTGTTTACTGGGTTGTGTGGAACAACGTAACAGAACAACATGTGAAACTAAACACCTTCCCAGTTTCCCTATTCTGATAAGAGGAGCAGCCTTAAATAATTATAAACAGACTTTATTTCTAAAACCTTGGTCTGTAACATGGTACGAGAATCTAAGAAGAGAATATATCGCAGAGAAACGTACAAACATGCAAACACACTGTACAGTATACTGTATATCCTTCCCATGTGCACGACAGGTCTGTAAAAACTCACCCTGACTTCATTGGGGTCATCTGAATAATCAACTGGTTGGCAGATGTAACTGTAGCTTGCTGCCCGCGCAGCCATAAAAAGCTGAAAGAAAGAACATCTCCTTTAATACACTGATAGACAAAGTCACCATTTGGATACGGTATACTGTAAAGTACCGACTAGGGATGGCAAAGATACGATACTGGGATCAGAAATCGGTCTGATACTGACTTAAAAAGCTGGATCGGTATCGGTGACAATTGGACAGTTGTAACCGATCCATGGGGCTAATCCAATTAAATGTATTTACACATGTAGGTCTACTATCAAGCATCAGCCATGTCTAACCTACCCAGGCAACACTATCAGCAGCAGGTTTATAAAATGCATCTAAGTCCTAAAATAGAGATGGAGGCTGTCATTTACTTTGCAACTTAACTTAAAACTTAATTTAACACTGGAATCAGATCGGTACTCGGTATCGGCCGATACCCAAAGTGCAGGTATCTATCGGTATCGGGACTGAAAAAACTGGATCGTGCCATCCCTAGTACCAACCCATCTGCTGTATACCCCAGAGAACCCCAGTAGGCTACCATCCTCAAATCACCAAACAGTTGTAATTAAAATGAATGTGACTCTCCACTAAATATAATGCATACTGTATATACAACAAAAGAACCAACCTCTTTGCAAATAAAGAAGTTAAGGAAAACCATGCTGAAGTTGTAGACAATGAGGGTCTTGCGAAGCTGAAAAGGCTCTCTGTTCTTCATGTACTTGGGCCCCAGCCAGAGGAATAGCAGGTATGAGGTACTGATGGCCAGTGTAGGTAAGGGGTTGTCCATCAGAGGCCATTTCTCCACCCGCTTGTCTGTGACAAAGATGTTCTTATAAAGATTAGAGGACTAGCCTTAAATTAGACGAGTGGCTCTAAACCACACGCCATCTTGGCTGATACTGATAAACACACTGCACAGGCTATTCATTCATATTACATGTTACTAGTGTGATGGCCTGAACAACCTGAAAATTCTGCCTTGAGAAAGCGCTGTCACAGTGCACATACTGAGCCGAGAGTGGGAGGCTAGTGGTGTATGTGTGTGTGTGTGTTTGTGTGTGTGTGTGTGTGGGGGGGGGGGGGTTGGCTGACACAGATTGCAAATTGAGCCTTCTGGAGGTGTAGTGGGGTCAGAATCAATGGAACATCTGTGATGAGAGGTGCCAGTTGAATAATCTAATAATCTAGTGAGGCTCAACACAAGCAGAAGGCAAAGCCACATTCTGCATAATGTTAAGTAATCTGTATCAGCTACAGTGCTAGTGGATGTACTATGTCTATGTAACATGCAGCTACAGTGCTAGTGGATGTAATATGTCTATGTAGCATGCAGCTACGGTGCTAGTGGATGTAATATGTCTATGTAGCATGCAGCTACAGTGCTAGTGGATGTACTATGTCTATGTAGCATGCAGCTACAGTGCTAGTGGATGTAATATGTCTATGTAGCATGCAGCTACAGTGCTAGTGGATGTACTATGTCTATGTAGCATGAAGCTACAGCGCTAGTGGATGTACTATGTCTATGTAGTATGCAGCAATAATACTAGTGCGAAATGTATTTAAAATGTAACACTTTCTCTCTGCACATGCATGAACATTCAGATTGTCACCTGCAATAGTAAGGCTCCATTTGTAGAATTCTATGGTGTCATTTATTAGATGTGCAACAATGTCCATGGCTGCAGTCAATGTCCTGTATTATGACATAGAGGGTGTTAGTGTTTAATTTAAATACCTCAAGATATCCTTGGCCACAATCAAATATATCACAAATTGATTACATGTATGTTTTAAAATATGAAGGTACTGCATACTAGTGGCATTCCATAATACCCAAACACTAGCAAACAAACAGAAGGTAAGCATGTCTATATTCATCATGGCCCATGACCGACAGACTTTCAGTCAACACAAAGACTATGAGCAATGGACTTCTATTGGGCTACAGCGTGCAGGTTGGCTTGAGCACGCACGACCACTCGTTGATATTATATTTGTCAGGTTCTGCACACAATGTACGCATACGAACTGTATAACAATACTGTATAGTAGCCTACCAGACGGATAAATATGATCCTAAAAAAGATGACGCCCCTTCTCCAAGAGGTGCTGCAGCATCTGTCTGTCGTAAAGCCACACGCTCTCCGCATTATCGTTCTATGAAATAGCCATTTCTTTCTTGTTAACTAAATCCAGAAGTATACAGACTGCATGCCTCTTCTTATTAAATTATACTTGCAATTGCTATGCATTTTTGAATGAGCTAATCTGGATTACAAATTTGCATTCTGCGGTATAGCCTACACTGGCCTTCAAGCGGGCTTTAGGAACAGCCCGATTAGGATAAACATTTTTCAACCGAAATACTTTGGCTTTGCATTGCGACAGGTAATATGCAAGACATCTTTGAAAATAGATAATTGATCATTAAAGCAAAACTGCAAAATATGGTCAAATTCATTTAGGCTTGCAAATGATGATGCTCCATGATCATACCTGACTGTCGGTAGATAAAAATCCGTTTAGGACATTCAGTGCAAGGTCACGCAGTTTGCACTATCCTTCGTTGTAATCAGTTGATCAAATATGAAGGCGTACTATTTTCTTAACCAGTCTCAAATAAAGGTGCCTTTTTTGGTAGATAACGGCGATTGCATTTATATTCATATCAGGGGACCATTCTTGCCACTGCTGACTGAACAGCTCTGGTGGCACTTGATGGGATCGAGAGATGCTTCACGCATGCGCACGTATAAAGACGGATGCAGCAACCGCATCTACCGGCTTCTATTGCGAGCTAGTGTTCTAATCCATTCATTCATCGTGGTTTAGTTAAAGGCGTGCTTTCCACAGGTTAAGGCTGTAATTTTGCGCAGTCTTTACGAAAGGTTGACATGCCAAGAAAAGCCGAAAGGACCTCGAAAATCACTTTAGGCCTATTGATGGCTGCGCTTGCGAGCTTCCATCAGCGGCCTTCTTCTCCCATCTTAGAAGCTATTTCCTCATAAATATGGTCAGGTCAAGACGGTCGTTTTCAAAATGAAGATTTGGAGTACGGAACATGTTTTCAGGTCGGTTACGACATGACTGTATAGTTTAAATGGAGAGTTAGCCTATAGTAATTTTTTAGCAAAGCATGCAGTCTATACAAACCAGTGGTGTTGGTCAGATAAATCCACAGTGAGCCCACACCATATACTAGGTCCATGGACGTATTGCCTGTATGACCATTGTGTAACAGCGGCCATTTCATTGAACCACACTATTTCCCATAAATTCAATCAAAGCTCCTTGTTTATGTTGTTAATTTATTAAACTTCAGACTTTACCTTTCTAAATTACAGTAAAAGTATGTAGCCTAATATTGCACATTATTTTTAAAATGCCAATGCCATGTTTCAGAATCCACCGATGTGTTTCCAATTTGAAGTGTACAGTACAGTACCCTTCCGTACAGTGCATGTCTGTTCTCCCTACAGTTATCCCTGGGAGACCGTGATCAAGGCAGCCATGAGAAAGTACCCCAACCCTATGAACCCCAACGTGGTGGGGGTGGACGTGTTGGACCGCTGCCTGGATACACAGGGACGTCTTCACAGTCACAGACTGCTCAGCACAGAGTGGGGTCTACCAGGCATCGTACGAGCGGTCTGTCAAAAGCACCATCATTGATGTGATGCTATTTACCACTGTGCATGCGACCACTATCTATCGCCTACTTCAGTAGTTGGCCCGGAGATGCATTGTGTTCAGATCTCTGCTTAATGTGGAGGGACCCGGGGCATGTTAAACACAGAAACAAGGCCAGGATAACATCATGTGCATAGTGTGAACAGCATCACCAAAGCAAAACGAGCTCCTCCTCTGACCAGCCTGATAAATGACAGCATGCTCAAAGTACAAAGTTGTATTTTCAGGTCTGTGCTGAATCATACCGTGCTCACGCACAAGTATAATTATTTTGGTGTCTATTGTCTATAGTGGACTGCACACTGTATATAATATTATGGACTGACTGTTATATAGATAAACTCAGGAAACAAAACAATACATTTAATTATTGTTCATTACTCTTTTTTTTTCCCTCTCTGAGATTAATACAGTTGTTTCTATCTTAGATACTTGGGACTAGCCAGACAAGGACCTATGTGAAGGAGCATTCTATAGTCGACCCTGATGACAAAAAAATGGAGTTATACTCTACTAATGTAAGATATTTTAGGAATTTTACATTGTAGTTTGTGTGTTTATAACAACGTTTGTACACAATTTTAGCTATAGGTGGAATGACAATGAATAGACACATTTACAGTAACCAATAAGAACTGAATTTTGCTTTATATTATTTTATATAACTCCATATTCATTATATTCTCCAGATTACTCTAACCAACCTAGTGTCAGTTGATGAGAGGCTAGTTTACAGATGTCACCCAAACAACCCTGAGGTGTAAGTAGACATTTCAATGTATTTTTCCACAATATGATGTTTGTGCATACAATAAAAATGAATCAGTGTTCAACAAGACAAGTTGTAATGTCATGTTATGTTCTAATTGGTTTGTTGTCTGTACCCCTCTCTCCCTTCAGTACCATTTTGACTCAGGAAGCCATAATCACAGTAAAGGGGGTTAGTTTAAGTAGTTATCTGGAGGGCATGATGGCCATAAGAATGTCTGCCAATGCCCGGAAGGTAACTCACACGCACACACACTGACTATGTACTTAGCCGTATGTATGTTTGTAAATACAAATAGATATTCTTTGGGGGGGGGGGGGGGGCGGGCGG
>JAOEGT010001211.1:0-11466 GCA_025447795.1 Speoplatyrhinus poulsoni
GACTCTCTAAGTGGTCTGTCTCCTCTATATAATGTCTCTGGTACTTCTCCCATAGAGTTCTATTGAGGCCTCTCTAAAGGGTCTGTCTCTACAATGTCTCTAATGGCCTCTTTATTGTACTCCCACAGGGTGTTTGGCTTCGCTGTGGTTGCCACCTCTTGCCTCAACATGTTGATCCCGACGGCTGCCCGGGTCCACTTTGGCTGCGTGATCCTCGTCAGGGTCTGTCAGGGGCTCGTGGAGGTGCTTGGCTCTGCTCCAGTGGCTCTTGTTTGCTTCTAGCAGAGATATGCACAGCTGACTTTGTTGGTATATTTTATAGTTGAAGGAATAATAAGGTAATTCTAGAGACAGGCCTGTCTAGATATTTTTTCCCAACATGCACAGAAAACAGGCAGCAGACCACAAGGAAGTATTTGGTGAATTTAACAAAAAGTGTATTAGCTTAGAATTGCTTACTATATCTTAAACACAGGACGCTCTTGAAAATGAGAGGCTTAATCTCAAGAGCCTTTCCTGGTAAAATAGAGGTGTAATACAAACCCCACCTAGAGCCCACAGAACGCCCAGAATCCCTTCATGTTGTGTTGTGTTGCTGATTAAAGAATTAATTAATTAAAGGACCTACTTTATTATTATAGCCGTGCTCCGCCCACCTATCACTCTCACGTGAATATTCAAAATGGCGGAGGAGGTAGAGCTAGACGAAGAAATACAAACAGCTGTAGCAATGTCGCTTGGTTAAAGGCTGCTCCGGTAGTTTCAAAATAAATCAGAGGTCTGTAGGAGGCAGCGACTGTTAACAATTCACAAAGTACATTTGGGGTCTGGTTACACCAGGCTAACTTTATTCGGGGTAAAGGCTGTAAAATATAGGTTTGAGGAAGTTTGAGGAAGATATAAAATATGTCACTGATGTCAGCTAGTAAACAACGCTGCATTTTATTGTTGATAAAAATATCACGCTTTTCTTTCACTCCCACAGGGGGTGTCGTATCCTGCTTGCCACGGGATCTGGGCAAAATGGGCCCCGCCTCTGGAGAGAAGTCGTCTGGCCACGACAGCCTTTTGCGGTGAGCATACGCCTATAAATATATATAAATATATATATATATATCACCTGCCCGTTTCGCTTGCCTGCCTTTTGCACTGTTAGTATTTGTTACAGTGTGTTTAGAGGCGTGTGGTTACTGGATGTCTGTATCCCAGGGTCCTATGCCGGGGCTGTCATCGCCATGCCATTGGCTGGAATTCTGGTGCAGTACTCTGGTTGGTCGTCAGTCTTCTATGTGTACGGTATGTAGATACTATGGTACTTATTGGTACTACTGCTTCTACTACTACTACGTTTGGTATTTCTTTAATTAATCAATATTTTAAAAAATTAAGTGACCAAGTTCATATATACGGACAAGCTTCTAAAAACAAGTACAAATTAAATGATCCAAACACTGATATACTGTAGATCAGATAGAGATCTTAAAAGGAAAATAAATACAATAAAATATGTCAATTCATATAGCACCTTTCATAGATTCACATTAAATAATACCAGCATCGTGTATCTGTTCCTTCCCCATGCAGGCAGCTTCGGGGTGATCTGGTACTGTTTCTGGATCCTGGTGTCCTACGAGAGCCCTGCGGCCCACCCCACCATCACCGAGGAGGAGAGGACGTACATCGAGGAGAGCATCGGGGTGTCGGCCCAGAACCAGACACCGGTGACGGTCAGTGCCAGTTCCTCCGGGACGTATCGATGCAGATACACAGTGTACGATGTGATACTGGCACCAGGCCATGATACTGTAGCAACAATCACTGGAACAGGGAACTGCTATATATAAAGACATGTAGGCCTACACTGAATCAATGCAGATACACAGTATACAATGTGATACTGGCACCAGGCCAAGCTAGCAACGATACAAATTGGAACTACTATATATATATATATATATATACACACTAAACCTGTACACTTTTTTTATACTTGAATACATTTGTCAATAGCTCAATAGGTCACACGCCCGTTATCAAATAACATTCTGTTAGGATGATAATCAGTTATTCATTGCTGTCGATCTCTGCTGTTTATTTTGTTGTGACAACATACGGTACTCTAATTCACAGATATAAATTAAACTTAATCATTTAATTTACTTTAAAATGGCGTATAGTATGGTCGAGACTAAGACGTAGCTTTGTCCAAGTGTGCAGGTTTCTATAAGCTGACATGCCAGAGGAATTGTTGTCACAAGTCCATCTGGGGAGCCGTACATTGAAACTGTTTGTGAATGGCTGTGCTTTCCAAAGAATACTTGGCAGTTGATTGGATGAACCATCTGGTCGTTTTTGCTGTCGGCACTATAGAGAGCTGAAGTCACATCCGCGTTATGGGACCTTAGTTTGGAAAAAATTTGTATGGTAGTCAACGGCGAGAATTCAATTATTTTTAGATCCCGTTTGAATTGTGACACGAAGTACACATATGATGTGTGTCTATATTAAATATAATTGTTCAAGTCAAGACTATTGCCGTTTGTTGTAAAACTATAAAGTAATCTTTAGTTTTTTGTCTAACAGCTCAGTGAACTACATCTTCATCTCGCACAACACACGTCACCAAAACAATGCTCTCTTCGGCTTGAGGATTGTGGCGCTACAACGTCATGACACTTACAGTACGCGACACAGGGTTTGAAGTCTTACTAATTTAATATTTTCACAGTCTTATACTTCAACAAATGCACGACAAACTGGGACTTTGTTGACTCGAATAATCTTCTTTTAAATAGTCAAACAGCATAGGTGTGCTTCGTGTCACAAAGCAAACGTGATCTAAAAATAATTGTATTCTCGCCGTTGACCGCCATACATCTTTTTTCCAAACTAAGGTCCCATAACGCGGAAATCACTTCAGCTCTCTATAGTCAGCACACCTAAACCACGCCCATACATGTATAGTTATAAACATGACGCTGATTGGAAAGTTCATTTGCTACTCGGACACATTCAAAATGATTCCGAGGCTTTCCAGACTGATTCTCACTGCAAAATTAACCTGAAGCTCTCTCGAGGCTAGTATTTCTACGGCATTTGGAAACCCCTCTATTCAAAAGCGTTTGTCATATAGGCGGTGCAATTATATTTCGATCAAACATCCCTACACTACACGATTGGACTTATTATTATTATTTTATTATTTTATATTATCATAACATTATTCAGATAGATTGATACCGAAACGTACGTTGTCGTCATCATCTTGGGACAAATGTCAGCTGGCCGCTTATTGGACAGTTGTGTTCTAATCAGTTGACAAACGCTTTTGTATTGAGGAGGAGTTCCACATCGATACTGGTGGCCGAATGAAAATGGAGGCTAATGTTTTGCTGCTGCTGTACAGAAATTCAACACGCCATGGAGAGCGTTCTTCACATCCATGCCCGTGTACGCCATCATCGTGGCAAACTTCTGCCGGAGCTGGACGTTTTATCTCCTCCTCATCAGCCAGCCTGCATACTTTGAGGAAGTGTTTCAGTTTGAAATCAGCAAGGTAACAAATATAAAGCAAAACACATTGGTGCTTAACAGAGTTCAAGTTCCATCTCATCTGTTTAAAATGTTATAGTAATGTGGGAATAATGTTATAATAATAATAATAATAATAATAATAATAATAATAATAATAATGCATTTTTAGAAAAATAATATTTTAAATTTTAGATGTTATACTAAATAAATTGACAAGATTGTAAGGGGTCAGATTTAATATTATAAATCTTCAGTACACTGCTCATTCACATATTGGATAAAAGATTATGAAATTATAAAGATTGTACTAACTCAATATGTTCCCCTTAACATCCACAAATGTTTTCTTTTTAATATGACTTCATTTGGTAAATGGACTGCATTTATATAGCGCTTTTATCCAAAGCACTTTACAGTATTTTACCTCACATTCACACACAGCTGGTGATCGCTGCCATGCAAAGTGCAAAGTTGGGGGGGTTGGGGGGTTAGGCATCTTGCTCAAGGATGGTTACAGGTAGGTCAACACCAGGGTTTTTAACCCACAACCTTCCGTCTGGGAGCCCAACACCCAGACCACTAGACCATCCAGCCATTTGGGTTTATGGTTGGAGTTGACCTCTTTTGCATTGACGCTTCACCTGGTGCGATTCACCTTTAAGAATCGCTTTCCTTCTTACTCCAAATAGGTGGGCATTGTCTCAGCCCTCCCCCATCTGGTCATGACCATTGTTGTGCCCATAGGGGGGCAGATAGCAGACTACCTGCGCTCCAACCAAATCATGACCACCACCAACGTCAGGAAGCTCATGAACTGTGGAGGTATGGAAAAACCAGAGTAGCCGATCGGTGTATCTTTGGCATTTAGAATTATAATTGAATGCAGAATGGTATAACTTAAAATCATAACATGATGTATTTTAACTGCTTCTGTGTAATGCTTTAAAAAGTTGCTTCGGAGGGGGTCTACAGTAGCTTTGAGCATGAGCTCAAAACATTAACAGTAAAATATTAATTACAGGGTTCAGGCATTGAGTCATCTGAGGTGAGAACACGACTCTCGCATAAAGCAATGGATGAGTCACTGCAAAGTAGAAACTCTGCTTCTGTGGACTATTTTTGAACTACAGAAAAATCAATAGAGGCAAGGGGAAAGGTATAGATATCACACTGTCAGGCACTGCAACATGAATAGCGCTGGGGCCGGACTACAATAGCGCAAGGCGCCAACAACATTTCATAAGGTGAAAGACAAGAAACGATGCATCCTCTCCTCAACACTATATGTCTCACATTAATGAGAGCCATTAGCAAATAAACATCCAGCTCCCTTTTGAAAAATGTAGGCCAATCAGTCAGAACAAAACCATTGGCTTTTATTTAGGGATAGTAAGAAGATGCTCTTTGCAATATGTGCCTGTTTTTCACAGATAACATCCATTATTGAGTGGATGTTATGTGAACCCTTAACTCTATAGCTTCCATACGTCAATATGAAACCCTTACAAATGTGTTACAATTTTGTATTTGGTGTATAATAATAATTTTATTACATGTCACTTATTGTTTCTCAAAAACACACTTACTATGTCTACATGCAATATATCTCTTATTTCTACTGGTGATACATACACTGTATGTATTCTTAAATTGTTTATTGTTTAAAATGTTTAATTTTAAAATATATTCACGCTTTGGAACCTTTGGTACCTTTGGGACCATTGGGACCAAATATGTTTGTTTCTCAATGTTTTTAATTAAGATGTGAACAGATGCCCTGCTCATGGGCAATTTGACGGTAGCCACTGACAGGGCAGAGAGAGCGTACCTTATGCCCTAGTGCCCTCACGCATATCAACATAGTTCTTAATTACTGCACAGTGTGATACTTCAGTGCATGAATATTGTTGCTGTATCGTCACCTATTGGTAACTTCAGAAAAAGTGTTTTTTACTGAAGTTCTTTCTTGCCCGGAGGTTAGGAGAAGGTTATGGGGGTTATGGGGGTTATTGCCATGTTACATATGGGGTTGTAAAAGCCCTTTGAGACTGTAATATGATTAACCTGTTCAGGGCTATACCAGAGAGCATATAATTGAACAGACAGGCTCCAACGGACGGCACTTCCGCATTCGATTATTTAAATGAGGGGGCGACCTTTAACATTTTATGCAGACCAGAACGACCCAGTGTTCCATGCAAGTCAAAGGGGAGGTCCACGGATTTCACCTTACTATTGCCCGTTATTTCTCTCTGGGGGCGTTAATGGGTATTTTGAGTATATAACATTAATTCCCAAGTACCTACGATCAAGCTGAGGCCACAACAGTATTTCTGTTTTTTATAAACTGTTTTGGGGTAAAGTGACTTTATTTCAGGCCATGCATGGTAGTTTTGGCTCTCTGGGTGCTGCTTACGTCAGCCTCCATGCCGTCGGTGACACGCCCGCTGAAGAGACAAGAAATATAAAATGTTGGCTTTATTGAAATGCATTACAACGCTTTATCTTTTTGTAATTATAATATATTTGGCTCTACAGTATACATAAAATTGACTTGACTACTCCAGCTATAATTCCCAGGTCATCTTGTCTAAGACAATTTACCTATCCCAAGCCCCACCTCTTTTTGCATGTCCTCCAATAACGGTTGAGCATTTTTTGTTATCTGATGGTACCTCCTGTCAACCGTCTGCTTTCTATGGTGTTTTGTCCAACCTAGTTACAGTAACTAGGTAGGACTAGTTAAAAGGGGGGGGGTTGGGATTAGCCAGTTGCATGTAAAGAGATGTTAATGCTCGTCTCCGGTCCGGTCTGCCCCCCTGGCAACAGGCTTCGGGATGGAGGCCACGCTGTTGCTAGTGGTGGGCTTCTCTCACACCAGGGCCATGGCCATCAGCTTCCTGGTCCTGGCGGTGGGCTTCTCCGGCTTCGCCATCTCAGGTGAGGTCACGCACGCGGAGAGTAAATGTCGGCTTGTTGTGTAGGTGCTACTAGCTAGCCTAACGTTGTCCGCGGCCGTTAGCGGCCGTTCATCTGAGCCACGTCGGCTAACAAGCGACGGGTGAGCTAGCCTTGATCTCTCTTGTTCACACACCAAATGACAAAGTAGTCCAAATTCATCTATATTAATGATCACTTGAAATGTATTGTAAATGTATGTAATGTATAAATAATTATTATTTATTATTTTGTGCACACACTATCTGTATAAATGTGTGGGATGTTTATATTCTAAGGCTTCAATGTCAACCACCTGGACATTGCGCCCCGCTATGCTAGTATCCTCATGGGAATCTCCAACGGGGTGGGGACGCTGTCTGGCATGGTGTGCCCTCTGATAGTAGGAGCAATGACCAAGCACAAGGTGAGATCTCCTCATCCGGAATCATACGCATTTTCACGGTTTTATCATCATCACATGATACATGCCTTTATTAATATAGTACAGCGTGCATTATATGTTTAGCATTAGGCGTAAACATATACACATATTTATTACCCACATGCATGTATGCACGTGCACACACAATGGCAGACCCCTATACTGTATGTGTGTTCCACTGGGGGACGAATACATAATCAGTACTTCCACCTACACCTGGTGTCATCAGTCAGGTAATATGATACTTCATATTTAATAATTCTGTCCTGTCCTCTATCTCTCAGGTCTTTTCATTTCTGTGTATCTGCTCTCCCAAACCCACCCTCTAACAACCCCTCTCCGGTCATTTCTTTCCTTCTTCTCTTGCCGTAGACGAGAGAAGAATGGCAGGGCGTGTTTCTCATCGCTTCGCTAGTTCATTACGGAGGTGTTGTATTCTATGGTGTGTATTTCCCCTATTTCATCTTCATCTGTCTGTCGGCCTGACTGTTACCGTGTACAGAAAGCTGAGTGTTGTTGTCATTTGTACAGTGAGATGCCCAGGAAGATTCGACATTGTTGTGTATAGATAGTTAGTTAGTAGTTAGTAGATAGTTATAGATGTATATAGAGGCTGTACTGGAGGTGTATTGGTGCATTTAAATGTTGTTGCCATAATGTTGTTGTTTTTTCATTTGAATTATATATTTTTACCTGTTTCGGCGGCCATTATCAGAGGTCACCTTTTAAAACAGAATTAAAACTACATCAAATAAAAGCTGCAAATTGGTGACTCTGGTCACAAGAGGCAACTGCACCTTTTCTTTCTTCTTTGACTTAATTGATTCCAGAAATCACTTAAGATGTAGATTTTGGTTCCGTCTTAACTTGAGTTATTACTAATAATACTAATAATACATTATATTAGTTAGTTATATAATATAATATATTATATTAGTAATAGTATATTTCCAGCCGCTGTCCTATCCAGCGTAGCCTTGCAGCTGACATATCTCGGCTCTGTAGTCTCCATGGTGATCTTCCCTCTACTCCCCAGGGATCTTTGCATCCGGGGAGAAGCAGCCGTGGGCCGAGCCGGAGCAGATGAGCACTGAGAAGTGCGGGATCTTGGACGAGGACGAGCTGGCGAACGAGACCGAGGAGCTGTACCGCTCGGGCGGCGGCGGCGGCTACGGAGCCACGGACCCCAGCGGCGGAGGGGCGGGCACCGCAGGGGGAGGGGGTTGGGTGTCGGACTGGGATAAAACCGAGGAGTACGTCCAGCCAGCAGGCATGAACCACTACCTCTACGGGGGAGATCTGGAGCGGGAGCTGAGATAGAATGAGTGTTTTGGGGGGAGAAGGGGGGGGAAGGGGGTCCACTGCCGCAGTTATCCTTACCGGAGGGTTTTTGGTAGGCGGAGATAGCTGACCAATCCCAAGCCACGCCCCCTTTTCGCCTGTCCTCCAAAAACAGTTGAGCATTTTTTTGTTTTATCCGACAAACTCCTTCATCTGTCTGTTTTCCTGTTATAGCTTACCATGCTGTTTTGCCCAGCCTAGTTACAGTAACTAGGTTGGACAGGCGAAAGGGGCGGGGCTCGGGATCGGGAAATGGGAATTCCCGTGGCAAGGGGAATGCTGGGAAGGGATGGGGTGGATAGGGGCATACATCGTGCTCAGCGAGACTGACCACAACATATTACTGTTACTGAACTGTAATGAATGGTCACCGCACAGCGGAAGTTTAGAGTAGAGAGGGAGACAGGTATATCCTAAGTGTTTGTGTGTGTATGTTTGTCTGTCTGTCTGTGTGTGTGTGTGTAAAAGAGAGAGAGAGATAAAGAAATAGGTAGGGAGAAGGAGAGGGAGAAAGAGAGAGTGTGCGTGTGTGTGTTCTCTTTTGTGTACCTTGTGTGGAGAACGGGCTCAGTGAGACTATTTTAAGCCTTGAAAGCCTCTTTGCTGACGATACAGCTATTTCCCTATTGGGAGAGAGGTGTGTTTTTAGGCTTCGCTCAGTTCTTCTCTTTAATAGTACTGTACATTGATTATTCCCCATATATGGTTGGCAGTGTAACTGTTGTGTAATTTTATATAGAATGTGACATGGGTTTAATTGTGTTTTAATGCATCTCAATTGTATTGAAATCTTTTCATCATCAACCGGCGATTATCAACGGGTTTGAAAACCCGATAGCTTCAACAACTGTTTATATTCCTTAATGACACTTTTAAGATAAACAAAAAGCATCTCACTTGTGCCAATACAATGTATTACTTTGTAGTATTGGTTTGCTTATCCGGTTAAATCAGGAGAAAGTTGTTTAAAACCCTTAATTTACGCAGCTCTGTTAAAGGAACAATCCTGTTGTGATATATAAAGTGCCCAGAACCGCATATTTCTGTCCCAGAGCTCACTGTTAATGTTTTCAAACCATGCATGCAAGTGTGGGTAGATGTAGAAAGGGGGATTGGGGGGGGGGGAGGTAGAGGGGGTGCCTGCCATTCAGCACGCAGGTGCTCTCTCCAGTTTCACACCAAAACAACAGCATCCATCACATTGGTTTCAAACTCAATGGCCATTCTAGACACAAATCTAATAGTGTAAATTTATTAATTTCATTTATTCAATTACATGGTGATTTATATTTTTGAGAAGTCATATTTAAATTTTGTTATATAATGTGTTTGGTGTTTGCTTCAGCATTCACCTGATAGGGTGGGATTGAAGCCTTGTACTGGTTTACAAGGTTTGAGGTTTTCAAGGTAATCATGTCAACTAATTATTTCAGTGGCTGTTTCTTACGCAGTTTATTTTATGGTTTAGGAGGAGAGCAGAGCACATTGTTTGCTTGCAGCTGTGTTATGAGTTATTTTAAGATTGCAGACCTGCTGATTTGTGTTTTTTTAATGACTGATAGGAATTTGTGTAGCTTTTTAAACAATTATTACAGAACTTGTTTTACATGTGGTTTGTTTTTGTGTTCTTATGTTAAATATGGTACTACTACTACTAATACAGTATAATAGTCATGTTAGTTAGGTTCAAAGTAGCGATTTGTTTAATATATCTCTTCCTAGAAAAGCAGTTTGCTGACACCAAGGAACAAAAAAAGCCCTATTACCCGGTGACCTGTGCACTCTGTTAAGGGGACAAAGCAATAAAATTCTGAAATATGCCGTGGTCATCTTTAATGAAACAATCACTTCCTACAATGTAATATCACACCATTGCCTTTTGCAAGCAGGTAGCTTTCTGTCTGTCTGCCTGCCATTCTGTCTGTCTGCCTGATTGTCTGTCTGCCTGTCTGTCTGTCTGTCTGTCTGCCTGCTTGTCTGTCTGATTATTGGTCTGTCTGTCTGCCTGATTGTCTGTCTCTCTGCCTGCCTGTCTGCCTGCTTGTCTGATTATTTGTCTGTCCTGTTCCACACTCTGGTGGTGTTACGTTTCCCATGCGTCCTGTTATGTCCCAGGAAACATATTGATCACGGCCTGAAAGGCCTTTCATACAGAGGAAATGTGGGAGAGATTGAGATTTTGATGGAACCTGAAGAGCAGTGGTTTGCCGGTGTCAAATCCTACTACACACCAGGAACAGGCAGCCATTTGCCCCTCTCTTAATAAACCATCGGAGGGATTATTCAATGCCCATCTGCCAATGGGGGTGGGGGAAGAGACAGGCCTACACGTTGCTCACATACAGGCTGGTGAGTGGTGAACACTGGTAATACTATATGCTCTGCAAAAGTAATGATTTTTCTGTGGACATTTTAAATGTCTTTGTTCAATGATACCGGAAAAAATAAACCAGGAAGAAAAGATATGGGTGAAATTATATCGGGAGCAAGGTAGAATGTGCTAGTTAAGGACACATTTAGAGGGTTTAGCCTAATTCACAGTAGGCCTACTAACAAAAGATTTTACATAAAAAAGCAAAATCTGCGAAATAGAAATCAATAAATTAGGTGCGCGTAGGCTACAGTTAAAAAAGGTGGAACTGGATGTGAACTCAGGCTACAAACATCACACTGCAGATAGAAGCAGCAGCACTAACATTAAAATGGGTGGAGAAACGAGATTAAGAAAGTAATTAAATGTGCATTAAATAGCCTTATGGGGAAATTCTAATCGATGATATCAGCGTGCAATTTTACCCAATGATTATAGCATTAGAATGATTTGGTGTCTCCATGCTCTCCACACGTGTCAACGTAATGCGAGCTAATTGAAGGTTCAACACCGACGTCGCTTTCAGGTGAAGTAGGCTACGTGAATTGAAACAGTAAGGACACGTCAGAAATACTTCGTTTAAACAGTTAATTTATCTTAATTCTATGACAGGGAGTAAATACAATTTAACGGCAGATTAAAGGACCGCAGGGTTCCTTTCAACACATTTGCATAATGCTGACTGTGGGTCATTCAGTTACATGTATCGGCCACCAGAGGGCGGCACTTTATTAGGTTTTTACAGTATATTGAATCAGAGATGGTTGGTTCTCTCTCTCTCTCTCTCTCTCTCTCTCTCTCTCTCTCTCTCTCTCTCTCTCTCTCTCTCTCTCTCTCT
>JAOEGT010001222.1:0-26327 GCA_025447795.1 Speoplatyrhinus poulsoni
TATATATATGGGAAACTCGCCACCTAGTGGACATGATAGTTATGTGCGTGTGAAGTTGACCAGTGGTGTTATACGAATGGGAGCATACAGTAATTATAATTGCAGTTCAGCTAATATACATATTTATGGCTGGCTTTGCAATAATAATTCAACATAAACGAATTTTTGTGATTGCACAGCTTTAATGAACACAATATGAGAAACTTAGTTTGAATAACTATTGAGTAGCCTATAGCTTAGGTTAATTATTATTATTAGGCTATTTATGGTAGGGAATGCAATGCAGGTCATAAAATAAAGTAGCCTAATTCTAACTAAAACGTTTGGCGAGGGATCTGAAGTCTCTTTTCTGACTGCGATCATCATGCGCTCAAATCTGAACTACACATGGAACTACCACTGGACTACAAGTCCCTTGGCGTGTCCCTTAATGATGACGCACACATAGAGAATTTTCAAGAACGTTACAAAATAGTTGCGTCAGTAAGTTGCGCACTTGGAAGGTGAACAGCCAGCTTCATTTATCCAGAGATAATTTATCGCTCTTGGTATGTCTACTCTGTGTATTTACATGAATTCATGTATGCATGCCTATTGTAAACATAATTCTATTAGGCATTCCGATATTTATATCATTTAGTACGATGTGGCTTCTTATTGGCTGTCTTCATTAGTCATGTTTAGCTAGCTGATGTTACGGTAGCATACAGCTGTATTTATGGACATTTGTACCTAACGTCTATTTTATCGCACTAGTTTGTGTGTTTATTTCTGCCTAACCTTTTGTGTTTGTCTGTTGCCGTTTTCGATTGATAAACACACACACACACAGACAACACAGGTGTACCAACGTTGTCGGTTTGTTGGAGACTGAAACCAGAAGAATTGGACCATGTTTGTGGCGAGGTTAGCATGCCTGAGAAGTTTGCCAGTCGCTGGGCTCCGGCCCATTTTGACACAGGGAGCTCCAGCTCTAAGAACATCCACCATGAAGGCTTGCCCTCCCCTGCTAAAGTCTCATCAGGTGCTGAAGCTTACTGTATATCCCTCCATACATATCCTGCCTAGAATATATATAGTAAGGTTAGCTTTAGAGTTGTATAGCCGCATATTCAACAACGCTGGCACTTATTCAGGCTTGGCTTTCAGGTGAGGTGATTATATAATGTTTTTGGCAGTAACGTGTGTTTGTCATATGTGTCACTCAGGGTTATTCCACCAAGGCCAGATTTGGCTTCAGGCGTGGGACGACCCCCAAAGAACAACTAAAGGAAGCCATTTTTGAACCATCAAAAGATACTGCCATTAAATGTAATTAATTAAATTCTTAATTACGGTACTAGCATCTAGCATCTTTGATTTTGCTGTAATGTTTGTGTAAAAAAAAACAACCTTTCTAATTGATAAGTAATTGATTATGAACTGCACACCATGACTTTCATAAATATTTTGTTTATTGTGTGTGTTCTGTCTATAGTTGACAGTATGGGACGTATGGTGTTGGCTGGCGGTGCAGCTGTAGGCCTTGGGGCACTCTGTTACTACGGCCTCGGCATGTCCAATGAGATTGGTGCGATCGAGAAAGCGGTGTAAGTAAACCGCATTATTTCCGTACACCAGTCTAATGCCGTCTCTCCGGGAGTTTAGCCGCCTGTTTGGCACAGTGTTTGTCAGCCACTTTACCTCATCCCGTCCTCCTCCGAACAGGATCTGGCCGCAGTACGTGAAGGACAGGATCCGCTCCACCTACATGTATTTTGCTGGTAGTATTGGTCTGACGGCCCTGTCAGCCGTGGCGGTGAGCCGAACCCCGGCTCTCATGGGTCTGATGATGAGAGGCTCTTGGCTGGTATGTCTCTTCCTCTTCTTCTCTCCTCAGCGATGCTGAAGATAGATGCTTGATGGTTTGAACTAATCAAAACAAATGCACCTATACCATTGGGTGCTCCCTCAGATGCTCCGCCCCCGCCACAAAATTTGACGCGCACTGCTAGCCCTGTCTCAATAATTACTACGTCGACCTATCGTGCAATATATGGACATGACCTCAATAATGATATTGCCTGTTGTGTTTACATGCGTGTCGCTGAGTTAAGGAAGCTAGCCATGTTGTGCTGCTTCTGTGCTCTCGTCTGCCTGCTCAGGCAGCGCTCCGCACGTGCACGCACACACACACACACACACACAGAGCAGACAGCGACGGGTTAAATTAAGGCTCCTCGAGGTTTTAATGTGTAATTCCAGCCAACTACGTTTGGAACAATAAATGCTACAATGTGCAATTTGTTTGTTTTCTCTACAAAGTGTATTTTTATTACTTAGCCAATCAATGCAATTGGTTTTACCAATCATAACGAACAATTGATGTCACATGACAATAGTGGAACAACATTGTTGTACATGATTCTCACAATAATACTGTTTATCGCAATTATTTTTGGTACAATATATCGCCCAACGGAAAAGGTTCTGGTGACAGGTCTACGCTACGGGTGCACAATATTGACAAAATTTGATATTGCGATAACGATACTGAGTCAATATATTGCTGGCTGGGTTAGTGTTGTGGGAGAGTTGTTTGTCTTCCCATTCACAGAGCCAGGCCTGATTCTTTCATTCAGCATGCATGTAGAGCGGGCAGACTTTGAGTAGATCTGTGCAGAATTTGACAAAACTGACGCCGCCTTGTTAATAATGTGTGACTGGAAAATATACTAACTTAATTCCATATGGTCCCCATGGCACCACACTCGATCTCTGTGGCTCTAAGCAAAACAATGTCCAATCCGCCTCTGTATTATGAGCTTCAAGGTGAACGGATACAACACACCGTATTGGTGGTCTAGAAACATTTGTGAATATGTCCTTCTTTTTTTTTTTTTTTTTTTTTTTTAACCCTCCCTCTGTCCTATGGGTCAAAATGACCCGGTGCACTTACCAGTAGCGGGCAGCAACCGTGGTTCGCTCCCTGTGCTGCTAGTCTGCTGAAATGCCTTAGGACAGCGGGAGGGTTAAATGTTCCAAATGTAACTGTAACCTAAATGATATTTTCCTCTTCAGGCAATTGGAGCAACATTTGCTGCCATGATTGGAGCTGGCATGCTGGTGAGATCGATTTCATATGAGAACAGCCCCATGCCTAAACACCTGGCCTGGATGCTCCATGCAGGTACTGGAGACTAGTCAGACATGCGCAGTCAGCTCGAACGTGTCCGCACGGATGGAGCGTTTTGGAGGCGTGTGCGGACTGTATGCGTTATGATTATGTGTACGTCACGCCCACCGTCCACGGACGCGGAAAGTTTGCCGGGCCCTTAGATGTATGCTGACCTTGATTTTGTATAGCTGGACTTGCCTCGATTAAACACTAGAGGGCAGCGATTTAACCGGTCAGAAGGCTCAAAATAACGGGCTCTGAAAATGGCAGTTTGAGGGAGAAAAATAATATTATTTTGTTAATTATTATAATAATTATTATAATAAAATAAATTGTAATTATAACGTTTTGTGTGTGAACCAGGTGTGATGGGTGCTATTGTGGCCCCCTTGACTCTCCTGGGAGGTCCTCTGATGATAAGGGCAGCCTGGTACACAGCAGGCATCGTGGGCGGTCTCTCCACAGTCGCCATGTGCGCCCCCAGCGAGAAGTTCCTCAGCATGGGCGGCCCGCTGGCTGTGGGCTTCGGAGTCGTCTTCGCCGCCTCCATCGGTTTGTAGTAGTCCACCCCGACTACCCCCCCCCCCCCAACCTCCTCTCCCACACTTATAAAGGTATAGTACGTGATTCTCGAACACTTGCTAAATACTCAGATCAAAACAATGCCGTACGCTGCTCCCTCAGAAGGCTAGGATATTGTTGTTGTGTGCTAGTATGCACCGCTTTGTTTGCGTTCCTCTTCACGGAGCCAGGGCTGTGTAGAACAACCAGGTTCTTTTTCCTCCACAGTTCTTCAGAGAGCCTGAAGAGGAGATATTTAGTGAATTTTGACCACAAGTGCATTGGCTTACAGTCGCTTATTGTACCTTTTTACCTGGCGGCCTTGAAACCACGTCAGCTCTGCTGACCTGCGCCATGTCGTACACACTGTCTTCTCTTCCAGGCTCTATGTTCCTGCCCCCCACATCCGCATTCAGCGCAGGGCTGTACTCCGTGGCCGTGTACGGAGGCCTGATCCTCTTCAGCATGTTCCTCCTGTACGACACGCAGAAGGTGGTCAAAAGGGCAGAGACATACCCGCTCTATGGCGTTCAGAGATATGACCCCATCAATGCGTGAGTCCCTCCAGGAGACATTTAATGTATCTGATAAATGGCTAGTTATATCATCTGTCCATTCTGTCAGTTGCGTTTCTCCAAAGTTAGGTTACTGTGTAGTTTATACATAATTAACTTGCTACTTCCATGTTTCAAAAGTTGAGTATTTAGATTATATCATACTGTATGAAGTGCATGGAGATTTACAGTAAGCAAACTTTTCTTCACGGACAATGGCACGTCTTGCACAATCGTACTAATCCAATGTACTTTGTCTTGCCTCATAGGTGTATGGGCATTTACATGGACACTATGAATATCTTCATTAGGCTGGTGATGATCTTGTCTGGTGGCGGTAATCGAAAGAAATGAACACCCACCGTCTTCCAGCATTTACATTTACAGTACCTTCCACCAGCGCTCGGCAACTTTGCGTTCTACTAGCAGCACCACGTGTTAGCATCTTTAACTTTAAACCGGCATGTAAACATTACATGCTTTGCTGTTATGGGATGAAGATTGTGTTTTCTAGTGGCAACTCTGTGTACCTGCAATGCACTAATATCTTCTTTCTGAAGGGGGCGCTCATGCACAGAGTGAAGTCTGCATTGTATGTAAACATACAAACTTTATCCTTAAATTGTGTATTTATTTTCACGTGCTGGTGTTCCTAATTTGCGGCAAAGAGGGACATTGGAAAAAGTAACACCAAATCTCAGATCAAGGGACCAGAAACGCAGAAGGTGTTTATTCTCAACATCTTACTTTGACTGTATATTCACTTGGGTTGGCACTAGAAAATGTATCAAAATTGTTGATAATGAGTTGTACAGTACAATAAAAGCAAGTTAAATGTTGCTGTCGTATGTCGTTGAGTACTTCAAGGGAAGGTGTGTGAGATTGCACGGTTACGGCTGGTAAAAAATAAATTTCAAACTGACCGTTTTAACTGCCGTCTGCAAAGTCTTCAAGGGCAAAACGAAGCATGAAAGAGAAAAAAAAACACTGGAATATAGTTTGATATAAGATCTTAATTAAGAACAATATTGCTAGAGGCAGACCAGAAGCCTCATACTGCTAAAATCAAATCTGGCTGTATTCCATAAAGACTTGACTACCCCAACTTTCGCATCAGTAATCCTAACTTTACATTCGCTACGTTTCACCGTGCAGTGGCCCTAACTAGACAGCCATACCTTGGGTTTCTCCACAGATCGTCAGTGGGGAGCAGCAGATGACAAAGGATTAGTGTGGTAATCTGCTTGCCCGCCATCTGGCCGCTCCTCTGATATTAAACCTCAGAACCAGGACACCGGCAACAGATGCTGCACATCTGGAAATATACAGGTGCATTATTAAAGCAAATGCACGTGGGACGCAGCTGCCGGCCATGTTGAAGTATCAGATCGTATAAACGTCCAGGGCTTGTCGGATAACATATTCCTGGTTATATAATGTGTATTGACAACATTGCAGATGGGAGGGGTAAATCGGGCAATAATGGATGAGAATGCATTTAAGCTTCAGCATATGGATGTTTGCTGTTACAGGGGATAAATTGTTGCTGCTCAGTGAGTCATTTCTAGACTTAAGAGCAATATTTGCTTGGGTCCGAGGTCTTCAGTGCTTAATTTAGGTTTAACTCCTGAGTTTATGTGCTGTGTAGGAATAGTTCTTTCATTGAGTGTCATGGTAACCCCTTCATTTAGGACTATATTGTTAAGATAATTTTCAGTTTATTTTAACAATATTTAGAAATGACAATTTTACAGACAGTCAAAAGTCAATGTGATGGGGAAAAGGCCTTAAGATACCGCGCTTATGGTAGAAAACTGCACCGTTTGCTATTGGATGTTTGCCAAGTGCATGTACCGGTAGGCATGTGTTATTGAACGTCACACACACTATTTTTACACGTGAACTGTGTAAGCGCACATGACTGCAAGAGGTAAATGTGGCCTTAAACAGTATGACACCTACTTTCAAATGGAATATTACACTTACTGGAAAGTGCTTTAATATATATATGTATATTTCCCTCATTTCTCATTTCAAATACACCAAACTGTACATGACTGTTCATGGAGGAAAAAGGCCTTCTGGCTTCCAATGAATTGCTTTGTTGAGTGATCTTGGGGCAACAGCATAGGAAAGGTAACAGCTTCTTTGCATACACAGGTGAGAGTCACTCATAATATACCTTGGCCTGAGGAAAGTCCAAGAAGCGTATATGCTTGTGGGCCTCTCACGCCTCTCACAAGTGTGGAGTGACTGGCACTGCTTTCTATCTATCCTAATGGCAGATCTTAAAGTAGGGTTCCCACTGGTCATTGGATTTCTGGAATATGGAATATTAAAAAGTCAATTCCAGACATGGAAAGTCAGGGAATTTTATAGCATGCATAGCAATTTTATATGGCATGTTTGTCAGTTCAATATACGTAGGTAATGGAAATTCCTATTTATTTTTTGTCAGGGAAAAGTTTGGACATTTGACTTAAGAGTGGGAACCCTGTTATAGGCTCACAGCACATTTACCCCTACTGAGGACAACACACAGTTGGCTTTAAAACATAAACTGTGAGCTGGTGTTGGAATATGGGGCTCTAGGGCTATTAAAATACAATTAAGGAGTGTACCTTTAAAATACCAGCTTGAGGAGCCAAATGAAATCGGCCTCAAATGAAGTCTCTCAGTTATTGACGTGTCTGTAGTGAGTTGTAATTTCAATTACAAAATATCTTAATTCAGCTGTATGATAAATAACACCGTGTATAATAAAAGAAGGTCCATATTTGGCCACGTGCCAAGGTGTGATTGCACCAAGTCTTGTGAGAAGTGAATAATTTCTCTCCAGCTTCCACAGTCAGTCGGGGCTTGAGTGAAAGCAGCGCAGTGGAAGAGGTCTGCAGCGTGAAGGGTGCGTCACTGGATTAGTGTCTTGAGGATCTGCGCGCCCGTCTTTTCCTCTGAGCTGCTGGAGAACCTTCCGAAAGGGACACAACACTCACTTTGCTTACCCGAGCTTTCCACATGAGCCAGCCGAGCCTCGCTACCCCGCCAGGATGAAGAAAGAGAGGAAAACACATCTTTTACTGTTACTCCTGCTGATTCACTTTACCTTGGGTACGTCTGGTGGTTTTATTCGATCAAGCCTTTGGGTTAAGACTTCTTGAGGGTCTTTTGCCCTAGTGCTGTATTATCCTTGTTAATCCTATCGCATCACAGAGGGCATGTCCGTCTTTTTAGTGCAGCGCTTTTGTATTGTGCTTGTACTTTTTAAACAAAAGTATGTATTAGTGATGTGATGTTGAAAGCTCAAACGTTATATTAAACCTCTCTCCTCTCCTCATCTGCTTTCGACGCCTATACGCGTTCAGCAAGTGAGTGAGAGATAGCTGTTCGCCTCAAAACTGAAAAGCTAATTGATTCAGGGAATATGGTTGCATCAGTGTAAATAATTAGGCTACTGAATGAATTATTACTTGAGTTGATTATTTGTATATACCATATTGAATTGATTACAACATATGGTACTAAAGAGCTATGTTCATTTTTAAGGAGAGCACATTTAATAGTTGAAGATGCTAGTGAGAATATTGAATTACCTGTGATGTGTTCATCTGTGTATTTCATAAAGGACAATCAGACTATGCTCCATATTTCTATGATAATGGACCCAGCAGTACACATGGCAACATGGCTTTGTTCAGCATCTCAGAGGATACATTAGTTGGTGAGTAATGAACTATATTAGACACACGGATTATAGGAATATTGACTCAAGTGCGGTTTTTCCAATATTTATTTCAGATGTACTGTAGTCATGATTTAAATGAACACATTAATATTGAGGCCCAGACAAATCACTACGGTCTTTTGGAAAGTGAGGGACATAATATATTTGTTTACATGCTCTTTGCATTACAGAATCAAAAATAAAACATTTCACTATTTTAATATTTTATGCATTTTCTGTCAATACATTCCCTATAATGGGCAAGAACTATTTTTGTTTCCCTTGTAGGTACACATGTTTACACCCTTAATGGTTCTGACCCTGAGGGGGATGTCGTTCGATATGGACTTACGTTTGAAAAGGGCTCCAGGGAATATTTCAGGGCAGATCCTAAATCAGGAAATGTAACACTTGTACAAGATCTTGACAGAGAGGTATGTTTATTGCAGAGCTTCTTTTTTTAATTAAATTACTGCAATGGAGCTACAGTATATTATCTGTCACCATTGCTGCTTAAAGGCATTTTTTTCCTTTTCTTAGAAACAGAGCGAAATCTTAGCTCTTGTGAGCATTACGGATGGTCGCAATAAAGTGAGTTTATAATTTAATATACTGTTGCCAGAAGGAAAGGTCTGCAATAGCAACTTCCACTGCAATATTGCATTACATTACAGTAACATTTCACCCTTTTTAAACTCTTGAAAATATAGTACATTTATTCTATTCTATTCTTCTATTTTACTGACAAACTGTCGGTAGAAACTGACGTGTGGTTTTATGTGGTCTCCTCCCTTCAGGTTGTTGAGACAATCAGAGTGTTTGTCACTGATGCCAACGATGAGCAACCGGAATTTCTAAACTTGCCTTTCATCATTGGTGTCCCAGAGGTATAAAAAGAAAACATATCTTGTGTAAAAAATGACTGTTTATGGATTATATGTTTTAAGGTGCGTAGTAGATGCACACGTCATAGGCATTTTCAGTGTGCTTAACTGATTGAAGCTCTTATAGGGCTGCGTGGGAGGAGAGATGTTGCAATTTTGCTAATGTCAGCAAATTGTATACTGTACACTCAAAATAACAAAGAAATTATTTGACCTTCCATGACAGGCAGAGTGGAACTGATACCAATTAAGGGGGGTTCATTACATGCCCAGACAGTCCTGAGAAGAGAAGATTAACATTAACCCACAACACAATGGACCGGGGCTTTAAACAACTTGTTTTTGGGGGTTGTTATCTCATAGAACATTTCAGTAGAGTTAATACTTTATATTAAAGGCAGGGTTAGTCATTCTCGAGAACGCTTGCTAATTTCGAGCTCAAATCAAAACAATATTCTTCTGCAGCGGCGTCCCACACATCAAAGCATAGTATGGCTTTGTTGATGTGAGCGGTGTTCGCCACTTTGTTTATGTTCTTATTTACGGAGCCAGGGCTGTGTAGACGTACCGAATACTTTTCTCAGCATGCACAGAGTAACGGTACGCTAGCGAAATACGAGGAGATATTTGGTGAATTTTGGTAAAACAAAAAGTGTACACCTTAGCTTGCAATAGCTGACTACACCTTTAATTCCGAAAGATGATGTTAGTTTAATTACTGAATACTGTCTGTGGATGCTTTTCTTTAATTTAGGACACCATTCCAGGTAGTAGCATCTACAGAGTCCAAGCAGTGGATAAAGATATGGGTTCTGGAGGCAGCGTCTCATACTTCCTTCAGGTAAATATGTCTCATCAATCGCATACAGGGCAAAGAGGTCATGGCAAAGCAGGGATTTAGTGTGACATCACCACCGTGAGTTAAACGTACCACAATGTGGAGAGATCAGAGAATCAACATTCTATTCTGCGTTGAATGTCACTGTATTACTATATATAAAATATAATAGCTAAGATTATGTCAGTGATAGCACACTATACGTTGTTTCCTTTAAATTATGTTCTAAAAAAATGTTCCATGGGAGAGAAACATGACGGGTGCATTTGATTGATGGAACAACGTGTGGCAGTAGACATTAATCTCGCACGGGTGAACAACTGAAACTTTGAAAACAGGGTTACTTTACTGGATTACATTTCAATTACATTTGAGCATGGCGCTGAAGGCTTGACAGGCGTGTTGGGGTTACTTTGGGCCAACAGTTGACATCACAGTAGTCGTTAACGGCATCAACTATTTACCAATGGAGTGCTGAAGTGTTTTTTTTTTTTTTTTTCGTGTTTGAACTAGGAGATTTTGATTGGTTCGTTGGTTAAATGTATATTAAGGAAGATGTTCAATACAGTAGGTGGGCTTCCTTAAACATTTATATATATATTTTTTGTTATTCCATAATGTATAGCACACGCTAACCTCTTGTGTACACGTTGTACAATGTAATGCCTGTCGTTGTGTTCATAAACAAAGCAGATATTGGATATTAGGCTTTGAGTTATGGCTGACATACTGCATCACTGTTCCATTCTCAGAGCTCGTCCAAGTTCACCATCGACGGCCACAGCGGCGTCCTGCGGATCAAAGCTGGTGAGACGTTGGACTACGAGACGACCTTGACGCACTTTGTGACGGTGGTGGCTAAGGTGAGACACAGTAAAGTGACATCAGCCAGAGGGGAGAGATGGGGCACCATGCTGAGGTGAGAGATGGGGAAGGGGGGGGGGGGGCTGTAGGGAAATCAGATGATGGTGGAAAGAGACGATTCACACTAATACAGTGCTGTATATATCTAGGCGCTATCCACATGGTTTCATTTCATAAACTCTTCCAACCACAATAATCTGTGGGTGAAAAATAATAGGTGTTTTCTAGCACCGAAAATGGCAGGTAGACATTGTCTACTTACTGTTAAGACTCAGATTGATCGCAGAGAATATAGAATATGTATGCTGTTGAGGAGAAAGCACTGTGCTGTATGTGTAGCGATTGCCGAGCGTGCAAATACAGTAGGCATACAAGCTTTTCCTTCTTAGCGGAATGAGAAAGGTGGCTCAGGAAGGAGCCCCAATTAAAACCCCTCATGGAATTATGATATGAACACATTTTCTCAGGACGGAGGTGGAAAGTACATGGGGACTCACCAGATGTTGAGCTCCACGGCAACCATAACAGTCAACGTGATTGACGCTCAAGACACTCCCCCTTCCTTTATCGGCACCCCTTACTTTGCCTACATCTACGAAGTCTCGATCCCTGTAAGGCTGTTTTATTTTCACATTCATGTCTGATAAAACATTTTGTGTGGACCAAATCCTTATTATTCCTATACGTACAGTACTAAAGTATTCTCCACATACTGTTTTTCTAAAGTATGTATTGCTGTAAAGTGTAACTGCACCCTATAAAATGTGTTTTTTGAGCTGTAAACAAAGTAATAGGATTGATCTGTGATGAGACACATCAATGTTAATATTGACAACATTCCCGTTTTTATAAAAATCTGCATTTTATGGGTTAAAAACAGAACTACACATCATATCCGACAAAAATCACCCCAGGACCTGGCTGCTTTTCAGAAGTACACTTAGTACCCTCATACTTATGAAAAATTAAAATGTTAATGTTAATGGGGGGGCCCCTCTCAGCCCCTCTCCTCATTCAGCTCCTTGAGGATCTGAGAGGAGGTGACTGTTATAAATATACAATATTGTTTTGTTTTTGGTGGTCAAATGCATCAATAATTTGATAAAAAAATCTAATAATTATATTTTTATAAAAATTTGTGAAACAAACTGTAGAATTGCTGTAGCTGTACTACTAGCCTATTCTGCCTCAAGTAAAGATTGTGTGGTGATACTTTTAACATCCTTGCAGCAGGTGATACAATATCACATACAGTACTGTATATTGCATATTATTAATATGTACTGTAGAATGGCGAGTTCAGACCCAGCAATTTGGCATTTTCAGTTTGGTTTAGATGTTTTCTTTGTTCAAATATGGACACGTTGTTGAATTCTGACTTTGTACTTCTAGGGCTCTGAAATATTTACAGTTTACGCAAAAGATGGAGATCAAGGCAATCCTAACGCCATCTATTACTCAATTGTCAATGGTAAGCCTACCTGCTGTACAATAGCAAACCAATATTTTCTAAAGAAAATAATATATCTATGTACCATCACTTTACCAGTACCTGTTTAATTAATTGTGTTGCTTTGTACTTGGTCTTATTTCTATAACTCTCCTAAACATGTGCTTTGACAGCTTGTCTCTTGATATTCACAGCAATAGGTTCCCTACGCATGTAACACCTCTGTTATCCCATCCAGGCAGCGATGGTGTCTTTGAAATAAACGGTACTAGTGGCTGCATCAGCCTTGCAACCTATCCAACACTGCTGAAAAATGATTTGTATGAAATCAAAGTCAAGGTACTGGTACATGCGTGTTTACAATCCACCTGATGATGTATTATCGGATAATAAACCTGCCCGATCAACATTCAGGCCTCTGAGATCGGCGCCGACGAGCAGCTGCTGGACTACGACATCACCATGGTGACGGTTCGCGTGGTGGACCTAAACAATCACCCGCCGACCTTCTACGGCGAGAACGGACCGCAGAGTCGCTTCGAGGTCACCATGTTTGAGCACCCGCCTGCCGGGGAGATTCTGCGGGGCTTCAAGATCACGGTCAACGACTCGGACCAGGTGGGAGAACCACTGCCTTTATTTACCCGCCCTCTCCTCTTTTTAACACATACGCCTCTCATTGAGATCAGGTTGCATGGCACTCTACGATATATTCAAGTGTAACTTCACCCCAGCGTTGAGCCTGACTACGCTGGCAAATAGGCAAGGAGCTGATGGGGGTGGGGGGGGGTGGGGGCTGCGTGAATGTGAGAGCATGTGTTGCTGGCTGCTCAGGCTCCCATCAGGATATATTTTGAAACGAGTGTGCTTTCAAGAAATCTGAATACAGCTTTGCATAACTGCTAAGCAGTCCACAGAAACACTGTTGTGTTTGTGTGTGTATTCAATTATGCATTAACTAGAGAGATATGGATGTTGTTTCATCCTTAAAAACATGCTAACATTAATGAAATATGATATTACAGTAGTCTTACTATTAATTGCTGTTCTGTCAAACACAAATATGAAACGCTAAGCTCTTAACATTAAGCTATACTGTCACTAACAAACACTTGTTTTGATGCCATTAATTTCTTGTACTACTATTCTTACAGTAATTGATTAATGAGTTATTAAACGTTATATTTTTCAGCAACCTGTGTAGCAAGGTAGCTGTAACCTGTTCGTCAGTGAATACAAACCTGGGGTCCACACCCCCCTCTGGGGGGTGCTAAAGTTGAGTAGGCAGTGATTTACAAAGAGCCAAGGAGGCGTACTTTAAATGCTCGCTATTAATTGCCAAGGTTAAAAAGCCGCACAATATTAGAGGAAAGGAAGACAGTGGGAATCATCATTTTTTCTTTTGTATGGGGGGGGGTGCAAGTTCTGGCCAAAAGTCAAAAAGACCCACTGGCTAACTCTAACTAAACCACTGTTTACTGTGCATTGTGCTGGATGGATGTCTTCTCTGTTCAGGGAGCGAATGCTAAATTCAAACTGCGGCTGGTGGGTCCGGGCCGGGTGCTAAGAGTGGTCCCCCAGACCGTGCTGAATGAAGCGCAGGTGACAATCATAGTGGAAGACACATCTGGCATCGACTATGAAAAGGGCCCCACATTATCTTTCAAGGTCAGACTTAGCCTATAGTCACATTATCAGTGTAGTATTATTACTTTTTCCGGTAACTAGTAGTGTAGCAAATTACTTTTTCCAAAACATTTTTTAATTTTAATTAAAAATTACTAATCCAAGTAATGCTGCATTACTGTGTTACATGAATTATATTTCTGGTGCTAGCAAATTTAGGGTAGGCTAATTGAACCGACCTGTCCAATCATCTGGTTTGAGAGGCTGCAATGTTTTCACTTTGGCTGATTGTTGACTCCTAAGGTTTATTATTGTTTCAATAAAGAGGATTCAATTCTAAAATGAGCTGGCTACACAAGTTGTTATTTTTTGGAAGGGGTGAGACAGGGTATTGATTGTGAAAGTAATATAGTATTGTAACGAGTAATATTATATTTATATATAATAATTGAATACCCAGTAATAAGGAGTAATAATAGTAACTTATTACAATTCCTGAGTAACTTGCCCACATGTCTTGATTTTATTTAGTAAATACTCATAATAGTACTAGTAATTGTTTCCTCTTAATATTTAATTTAATTTAATTGAATTATTCAGAATGTGTTTTTTATTCATATACTTTGTGATTTGTTATATTTATTTGTTATTTATTTGTTCTAGTTTTTTTACTTGGTGTGACATATTCTCTTAATTGATTTATATTACAAGAGTGTCCGTATTAATAGTCCTCTTCTATATTCAGCTCCTAGCAGTGGAGATTGACACGCCCGAGAGGTTTAGTGCAACAGCCGACATCGTGATTAACCTCTTGGACACCAACGATAACGTACCCCAGTTCACCTCCGAGTACTACATCGCCCGGGTCGCGGAGAACTCGCCTGGAGGGACAAGCATGGTGTCCATGACAGTGAGTCCACCCCCACCTAAACGTGACTGTTAGTTTCCCCATTAAATTACGTAACTGATATACATTAAAGGTATAGTCAGCTATTGCAAGCTAATTGACCTGTACCAAGCCCTGCCCCTTTCACTTGTCCTACCTAGCTACTGTAACTAGGTTGGACAAAACAGCATAGGGAGCTGTTACAGGAAAACAGACAGTTGACGGGAGTTTATTGAATGACATGCAAAAAGGGGCGGGGCTTGAGATAGGTCATATCTAAGATGATACACTTCGTGTCAAATTCATGGCATGTCTCCTCGCTGTCTCCTGTTCTCTGTGCGTGCTGAAAAAATAATCCAGTACTTCTACACAGCCCTGGCACCATAAATAATGTGGTACATACCAGCAAACAACAACAATGTCCTTGGCTTTGCAGTGAGGGAGGATGTTTTGATTTGAGCGTGAAGTTACAGTAACAAGCGTTCTCACGAATGACCTTTAAACCTCTTTTCTATTGTGTTATGTAGTGCGATACCTCAGACTGGAATATTGTGAAAACGATTACGGTAGCTAATTTGTGGTAGCTGTCCAAGCTATGAGGAAGTTCCTTAAAGGTTAATCATGTCACCATGGTTTTGTTCCATTCATGGACAGACTCTGACAGACAGACCAATGCTGGTCAAAATCCCCCAACATGAGCTTAAGATCCTACTTGGCTGTTGCCAGACATTTCCAATCATATAAATGGACATTGTCTACTTGTTTTGCTTTGGGGGTTCAGTCATCTCACAATATCTTTGGATTACAGTGTCACAGCAAAACCAACTGTATCTTGCAATGCCAACTCTTATTATAGAAAGATTTTTGGGAAGTATTACCCTTTTTAATCATGTCCTTTTTTTCTAACCAGGCAAATGATCCAGATTCGGGGCCTTGGGGCGAAGTCAAGTACACGATTTATGGATCAGGATCAGATTTGTAAGTAGCGTTGTACTGGTGCCAGTTTAGATTTGATCAGATAAACATTCTCAACTGAGTGTGGACAAAAAGACATGATGTTACATGACGGGACAGTGTGATTTCAAGGAAGGGGAAACTGTTGCCCAGACGACACAAAACAAACCGTCTCTTGTCTCTTTGATAATGGATGCTCCCGCACACAAACAGCTTATACTGTAAAATGGCAGCGAGATGCTGGCTAATCACCTAATTGGATTGGAAGGTAAAAAATAGACTTCCTGGCCTGTCTCACATGGGGAGAGCCAATTAACATGCAATGTGACAGTTGGAGCGAAGAGAGGCGGGTGCTCTGGAAAGAGCACCTGGAAATGTGCACACACTACATTGAAAGTGCAAATTTATGCCTGTCTCCGGGCAGGGAGTTGAGTTAATTGTGTGAAAGTTATCAGTTTTTCGAGGCAACTTGTTAATTTTCACAGTAGAGAAAGCGGAGTGTGGCGGTGACAGCACGGCTGAATAAGGGGCTGTATCCACGGAGATTAACGAGGGGAAAAAAAAAAATACTTCTCAGACCTTTTTGTTTTTAACAGAACCTCATGATGTTCTATAGATCTGCTTTCATGACAAGGTACTAATTTATTTCTCAAGGCTATTTTTGTAATACAGAACAATAACACGCACTACAGTGAGAGAGACTTACAGGATATAGGATACAAGGTACTGTGCTTAAAACATCTCAATCTGCACTCTGCTGTGTAATTACACTGTATCTGACAGGGGTGGGCTGTTTTTAACACATTTTGAAGGTTCTTGTAAAGACATATGACCCTCCCCTCCCCACCCGATACGCCAGCGTTGTAACTTTCCTTTTTCAAGAGGAAATGTGTGAACTGCAACCATTTCACAGAATTCACAGGATGTGATGCAGATATCTGCTGTGCTGTTAAGCTGGTGCCATGTGAAAGTCAATGGCAGCAGATGAGAGTGGATGTATGATTGTGGCAGATAACAAGCGTGACTGACCGTAGACTGTAAAATGGACAAACCCTCTGTGACGTCACCCCTAGGTTTTCTGAAGAACGGCTTTGCAGCTCAAGTTATGGCGCGCAGGGACTGCAACGAATACCCGTTCGGCCAATAGAAACAAAGCAGCCAGCCAGCCAGATATGATAGTGATAATGGAGGAAAAGTTGATATTGTCTGTGTAGAAAATCAACGTTTCCTTGTTTTTCACTTATTTTCTAGTTTTTTAGCGGATCTTAGTTAAACAATATTATGTTTGTGAACTGTTTGTTACATTCAAATTGGAATTGGAATTTGGATATTAATATCCCAGATTATTAACAAACAGTTCACAAATTTAATTTTGGTCCGTTGAAAAGATCTGTTGAAAAGATTTGTTTTTTGTATGCTTATGTTATAACGCTAAAAGAACACTAGAAAAAACGCTAGGGCATTTAGCGACCTGGAGTCTGTTCTTCAAACTCTGGTAGTGTAGCCTCTTCATTGCCCAGAGACACAGCAAGCATGGTCCTGTGAAGGGCCTGGACAAAACTGTTTACAGGTCTTGTAAAGCTGTACAATTTGTAGGCTATGGTTACTGATTAAAATACATGTTTAAAAAATAAAGCACTACGCTACATTATCATTACGGAGACATACTTGTGAGTGACAATGCGAACAGCCAATGGTTATCTACAGTATTACTTCCCAAATGTCCGAAAGTCCTGTGTCTAGTTTACGAGGGTATGCATCAGACGTTCAGCAGAGAGTTGCCTAGGTGACGTAGTGCTAATTAACAGAAGAGGCTGAGGCTAGGGTGTGGCTCACATTTACAGCCAGCCTCAAGTGGCCATTCGAGGAACTGCAGAATGTGGCACTTTAACTTTGGGATACGTTTTTCAGAACTGAAGGTGCACGCTTGGCACTGACACACGTTTTTCTTTTTGTATGCAAGATTCTCCATCAACCCCACTACTGGTACCATCTCCACCCAGCCCTGGGCCACTCTGGACGCAGAGGTCCAGTCCAAGTACAA
Source organism: Speoplatyrhinus poulsoni (assembly GCA_025447795.1). Classification (NCBI taxonomy): domain Eukaryota; kingdom Metazoa; phylum Chordata; class Actinopteri; order Percopsiformes; family Amblyopsidae; genus Speoplatyrhinus; species Speoplatyrhinus poulsoni. The sequence goes on from JAOEGT010001222.1 coordinate 17,540, forward strand.
CTTCTACGTGAAGGCAGAAGACTCGGAGGGAAAGTTCAGCTTGGCGGAGGTCTTCGTCACGGTCCTCGACATGAACGACCACCCTCCTGAGTTTGACGAACAATACGTAGAGAAGATCATGATAATTGGCTCCCCTATCAAAGTAGAGGTACTTGTGTCATTTGGTTTTCAAGCCCCCATTATACCTGAAAATGTGCATTCTTAAAAAGAGTCAATCACCAATCACAACACTTTTGAAAATCCTTTGGATGTTTTATATTTAAAAAAAAAAAGAATACAGTTTTGGCAAGTTACTCAGGAATTGTAATAGGTTACTTATTACTCCTTCAAAAAGTAATGATATCACTTTACATATTACTGGGTATTAAAGTAATTAGTTACATTAATAGTTACATTACTACATTACTTTCACAACAACTACCCTGTCGCGCCCCTTCTGAAAAATGACAGCCTGTGTAGCCAGCTAATTTTAGAATTAAATAATCTTTATTGGAACAATAATTAACCTTAGGGGTCAACAATCAGCCAAAGTGAAAACATTGCAGCCTCTCAAACCAGATGATTGGACAGGTTGGTTCAGTTAGCCTACCCTAAGTTGGCTAGGACCAGAAATATTGTTTGCATAACGCAGTAATGCAGCATTACTTGGACAAGTAATTTTAATGTTATTACCATTTTGGAAAAAGTAATGAATTACAATACTTGTTATTGGAAAAAAGTAATACAATTACAGTAACTAGTTTCTGCCCAACACTGAAAACAACAAAATGTCAAAATTATCTCATGACCCTTGAAATCATCCTGCAAAACTGTAGTAGAGAGACCACTTCCACAGATGTGTTCCATACAGTTATGTGTGCATGTTGTTAGTATTGAATAGGTTTGTATTGACTGTGTAATTCACCGTGTCCATTCCATCTCTTCTTTCCACAGGCCATAGATGAAGATTCAGAATCTCCTAACAATGTCATTGAGTATTCCATTGTAAAAGCCGACCCCAACAACATATTTGACATTGACGCTGACACCGGGGAGATCCACCTCAAGCCTTACATCAAGTCCTTGGAGATCGTCCAAAACATCACCAAACAGAAGGGCTGTACGTGGTCTGTGCTGGTGCAGGCCCGCGACCGAGGCTCGCCGTCCTTCAGCACGACAGCCTTGGTCAACATTGACATCACAGAGGCGGTGAGTGGACCCGAGCAGCTCTGAGCATAGCCTAGCATGCAGCCTGCGCTAGGCTAAGCCCGCTTGCTTCTTAGGCAACATGAGCTTTTAATAATGTTGTTTCACCACGTGATAATGTCATTGCCATGTATATTATATATTCTATCATTTTCAAACATCTGCATCAAGCTGTTTTCATTTTGTGATTTTTGTTTTGTTTTATTGTTGCATGATAGATATACATTTCTTCACCTTACGTTGGGATTACTTTACAGTCTTTCGGTGTTGTTTCTGTGTTGTGAATTGTGCTTTTCAGATCAAAGCTCGAATTTTTGCGTACTTCATGGGCCTCAGCCAGCGACCGCTGACTCTGTTTGGAATTTTTTCAAGCATTCTCATTTCCCTTATTTTATTAACGATATGCATCTCGACCATCCTATACTGTAATGCGGTAAAAAAGTCCCGAATCCACCCAGAGAGCAATTACGTCAAAGTGATCCGAAGGGTCAAATGACCCCACCCTTACCCTAAACATTTTATACCTTTGCTTGAAAAGATATTTGTACACTTTACAAAAAGATATTTATTTTTTTACCTGTTGTCCATTGCCTGTAAAAGAGTAATGGAGCACATTTTATAGGATTCATAATGTATAACAAATTGAATAGTATTAATTAATTTGCCATGATAATAATGAAGATGGAACATTTTACATGGAATTTAGGATGAATTTCTACTTTTCACACCAAACTGTATGAACTGTCTTGTCCTTATTGTTGTATTGCAGTATAAGTGTTAAGTTAAACCATCTGCTTCCCCCATAAAACACATGCCAAAGTTAATTGCTAATGAATGCAGCGCACTGCCAGAGGCACTCCTAACAACTAGTGTTGTGTTTATTTGTATAGCATTGCATTTATAGTCCAGTGTGAAAATGGGTGACTGAGTGAGAATGGAAGCACCACAGTTGTAGTAAAGTATACAGTAAATGTTGTCTGGGCCTCCTCTGCCAGTGCTTTGCTCAACTACAGCATATCACTGCTTGCTTGCTGTTGACACATGGTGACTTGACGTGAATCCCGTCCCTTTGGACTTGATTTAAAGTGATCTATTTGTGCTCTTTTACAGACTCCTCTCAAGGGTCCTATGGCGGCCTTTTTAATGAAAAGTAGGCACAGTCCCATGAAAGTTCTAGGCATGGTCACTGGTGTCGTTAGCTTGTTGGTAGGAGTGACTGTCTTGGTCTCTACGGCTATGTACTTACGTACCACAAAGTCAAACAGGATCATGCCAGCACACCGCATCATCAAGAGGCGACCCAGGAACCAGCAGCCGTGGAGCTTCACCATGCCCCGCTTCGGACAGCACAACCCGGCCGACAAGTTCCTCATTTCCGACCCGGAGCGCGACCCCAGCCCGCGGAAGAAGCAGCAGCCGCCGCCGCCGCCCGGCGCCCCGTGCCTCCCGCCTCCACCCCCGAGCAGCACGCAGCCGAACGAGAGGGGCCGGGCGGTGCCCACCATCTCGGGCGCGCTGGCGTCCAAGATGGGCTCCAAGAAAGCCAAACATCGCCGCGGCAAAGAGGAGAACATGAGCTCGGCGTTGGTCTCCGAGCTCAAAATGAGGCTGGAGCAGAAAATGATTGAGAGCAACCAAGGTTACTACTGATACTGAGACTACAACTCCCGTTGTGCTTTCCAGGATTTCAAAGCATTTGGATTATTATTCCATGTTGGTTCCATCACCAGAACCTGTCATGAGCTGGGCCTGCCATTGAAAACAGCCACAGATACAGTAGATGAAACGAACGTTTCTTTTTAAAAAGAATTATAACTATGAGCTGCACTGCAGCCCGAGCTGTCTTGGCATAGCCAACATAAACAAAGCACTAATGTTTAGCAGTAGAACTTTGACTAAACCCCACGCTGCCATCTTGAGGATGATTATACTATGTTGACAACAGTAAGAGATGCTCTGCTGTGAACTGCCTAGCCCCAGGGAGAGGAATACCATGAATAATACCATGTGAAATTCTAGAAATGCATTGCTTGCTCCACAGAGGAGCGGATCACAGCTATGACAAAGTGCTAACCACCACCGGCGTAGTTAATATGCTATTAGCTTGCTTAAAATCTAGGTTGTTGCTTTTTGTTTCATGAAAATGTGCCACTGTAGGCTTTCAAAATGAATTGACTTCAATTAACGAAAGAAAACAACATACAACAACCTCCTTAGATTTCCTTTCCTTTTTTCTGGTCATTACTTTGGGCCAATGCACTATGAATTGATAAGGACATGTCATTCACTGCAGTGAATATCACATACAAATTAAACTGGACAGTTTCATGTAAATTATTCTAAAATCTTTATTAACCCAATGCAGGAGTGTTCTTAAAAATAGTTACTTTTCTCAAGCTCATTCTGAGCTTTAATATTTTTTTCTTGGGAATTGAAGTTATAGATGTCGTCTTAATGTGTTTACTACTTACCATTATGGTTCATTATAATACTTCCCTGTTGCTGTTCAATGCCTACAATTTTTGGCAAATAATGTGCAGCCATTTCTTCACTGCAGCAAGTTTATCTGTCTATATCTTATAGTGTAAATGATTTGCCTGTCCTTTCTCTGTGACATATTTGTATTGTCTTTGTACTCTTTGATTTTGAATAAACATTTAAAAAGGAACACATTTTCTACCATCTCTGTTGACCTTATTACCCTGTTAATTAGACTTAAATCAAGTCTAATTCACAGGGCAATACATTTAAGTTGTATTCAGATTTATGAATTCATTCATTCAGATATCACATTTTATCACATTTTATTGCAACGTCATGACGAGAAGAGAGCTGAGCCGGAAGGCAGCTCTCGATCTTCCGGGCAATTTTCTTTCCTACGCTCACCTATGGTCATGATGGGTGGGTCATGACAGAAATAACAGGATCACGGGTACAAGGCTGGGTGCCTCCCTAGGGAGGTGTTCCATGCATACCAGCTGGGAGGCCTCTGGGAAGACCCAGGACTAGGTGGAGAGATGATATCTCCACACTGGCTTTGGAACGGAGAAGTTCATGAAAATTAAGCCTATTTCAAAGGTTCAGTAAATACATTATGCCTACATGTTTTTTTTATCACTTCTTCCCTGGTTGTCATCTGTGGAGCAACCGAAAAGGCAGTTTGAAGAACCATATGGTTCAAGAGACAGAATGCTCAAACAGTAAATAGTGGCCATATTCCTCAGGGTGCGCAGAAGACCAGGGCTGCAGGGCACGCTCAGAGGTGTGATGTAATTACATTAATCTACCTTGACGGAAGGCTTAAGACACCAAATAGAAATTGAGCATACACAGGAAAGATTTAATCATCTAAAATATTTTCAAATCCTTCAAATAGAAAATCAAAAATGTTGGAAAGCTTTCTGGAGCAAATGTTTGTGAATTATTCAGCCAAGTAGAGAATGGGCCAACATTTTTTTATTAGTAATTAAATGCATTAGGCTTCATTATGGCTGGCATGACTTGAATCCTGTCTGAAGACCTGAAGAGATGAGTCTGTGTCAGCTTAAATACTGTATGTTGACCTCAATAATAATTAAGCATCAGTTAGAACGTGTTTAGACGGGCACTAAATATAATAAAATTAAATCCAATATAATCAAGTATAGTTTCAGGAAGTATTTTATCTGCCACATTATTATATTTGAATGGTCTTAAAATGAGTGAATTGTCTTAAATATTATTTTAAAGAGTTGTAAGAATTCACCACATATATATATATATATATAAAAAAAAAACATTTTCTATACATTCATACAGTATACATGCATTCAGTTCACATGTATTATTGCATCAAGATATAGATCAAAATATTATGTTACAGTACAGTAAGCCTGCACATTAAAATTAAACGGGTAGAAAAGTTATACTCACTTATGCATTATTTCTACAAATACTTTTAATAATAATACTATGCTGTAAAAATTAAAGATGCATTTCAGACACGTTGCAACAAGTGTGTGACAAATATAAGACATTTATGCAAATATACATTTAAAAAAAACATCGCATTTATACAGTTGACTTAGATCACAGTATTTTTTTCTTTTTAGGAGACATCATCACATTATACAGACGGTAAACTTTTTGATTGTGTTTTAACCCCCACCTTGTTTCAGCCAAGGACAACATCAGACACAGATTGTGTAGTGTACCTTTAACAGTGGCCTGTACATTTAAGTTAAATGTATTCAAATGTATTAATTAATCACAAATAACTAATTCATGTATTAAGGGTTCACATTTTCAGGCTTTTTACAGCCACAAAGCTGTAAAATATTAATGATTTCCAAAGATGAATTACTGACAACCAGAGTGAGCCACATCCTTCCTCGTGTCCTTCACATGTCCTTCAAAGTCGCAGGCCTCTCCGATGCAAAATAAAGTGCATGCATCCTCTTGTAGTGGAGGCATGTGTTTGGTATCAGCAGAAGTATTCGTTGGGTGGACCCTCGGTCCTGGCCGTGACCTCTGAGTCCACGCTGGACCTCGAGGAGAGCAGCCTGTTGGATTCATCCAGGTTCACCGTGGTGAGATGCTCCCCCTCCTCTCCTTTTCCTTTGGACCCCGGCGCGAGGGTCTCGAACGTGGCGTAGGACTCCTGCGTGTCTTTGGACTGCTCGCCCAGAAGCTTCTGGCAGCGCTTCTTCAGCGCTCGGCAGCAGACGACCAGCGTCAGGGGCACCGCGATGACGCACGCCACGGTGATCACCACCACGTTGATGAGCCTCTGGGTGCCGCTAGCGCTGGCGGCCTCGTCGGTTGAGAAGATTACACACTGCCCCTTCTTCGGGATCAGGCCTTTGACGCAGACACAGGCAATGTACTTGGTCTACGGCACAAGGCCGTCGATGGTGATCCGGTTCTTCCCTGCCCCTACATTGATCCTGCGCATGTCCCTTTCGCCGAAGACGGCATAAAGGACGCTGAATTCAGTGGCGTTGGAGGTTGTGGGCACACGCCAGTTGATCGTCACGGTGTTGTCCGTGTCACCGATCACCTTAACCGAACACACAATTCTTTTCTCTGGAACTTGTTGTAAAGAGGAGGCATTGGCTGCCAGGTTACTTAGAACATCCATCGTTCTAATTGTCTTGGGCCCACCCTTCCCTTCCGCCATGTGACGGGACGAAACGCTGGAGCTCTCGATCTCGTACCTGCCAGTCGCATCTTTGTCATTCTGAGGTTCGATGACGGGCAGGGTGGCGGCGGTGGTTGGAGGCAGGACGTATCTGGAGATGAGATTCTCCTGGTACGCCGCCTTTCCGGTGCTTCCGTTCTTCCTCGATCGCATTCTCTTGGAGGTGCCGCCCGTTTCCTCGGACCGGAAGGAATCGGTGATGACCAGGGAGATGGTGGCATCAGCCGTTCCTACGAAGTTGGTCGCTTTGCAGGTGTATTTCCCAGAGTCATGATAGGACACGGCAGGCACACTCAAGATGGACCAAATGATTCCCTCCTTTGAAATCACTTCCTGCACTATTTGAACAACAGAGAAGCCAATGTGTTAAGATTTAAAATTATTTGTCGCTTTGAATTTGAATTGAAACACAATACTGTACTGTACCGATCTATAGTGTCAAGATAACAAGCATGGTTGAAATGAGTTTCATTACGTACAGTATTTCTCAAATGTGGGACAGTAGGGAATACATTTTGGGGCATTGTGGGGGGGCAATTCATTTATATTTACATGAAATTAAAATATAAATAAAAATTTGCAAAATGATTTTGAATATAGGGTTCATACAATATTTTGTTAGTTGGTTTAGTTGTTCACTCCGCCCCTTACTGTATAAATCCATTATTTTAGTGTGGATCACGGCTTTAAGACAACCTCTATGTTAAAAACAACCTTACCCGTGCCGTTAATTCTCTTGCCGTTGGCACGGGACCAGGACAGCTCTGGGATGGGGACGCCAGCGGTCCCACAGCGCAGGAGAACGTTGTTGCCCAAAGAGCTGCGAACGTGGGCCACCGCGGTGTGCACGTATGGCCCCTGGCACCTCTGGAGCTCTGCCTCCGTGAACAGCACCCCCGACAGGCTCTGCGGCTCCACACACCTCAGCCTGGTGTCGATGAGGGCCACAGAGGAAGACGGCGACTTCTGGAACTGAACCAGATCGTGCAGCCGGCAGTCACACAGCCATGGGTTGTCATGGAGACCTTAAGACAAAATCCACACGTGACAGACAACGGGAAATCAATTATAAAAGGTGCACTGCTGTGTGTGAAGCACTGTTGGAATTCTTCCTCTCAAGGCAAGTTACAGGTTCAACCAGAGGTCAGACAAATGGAGATCTATGCTGTATCATGTTTGACAAAACAATGTATGGGACTATCCATACCCCATTTAATATTACAGTAACTAGTTACTGTAATATTCTAACTTTTTCCAATAACTAGTAGTGTAAATAATGACTTATTTCCAAAACAGTAATAATATTACAATTACTAATCCAAGTAATGTTGCATTACTGCGTTACAAGAACAAGATTTCTGGTCCTGGTGAACATAGGGTAGGCTATTTGAACAAACCTGTCCAATCATCTGGTTCGAGAGGCTGCAATGTTTTCACTTTGGCTGACTTTTGACTCCTAAGGTTCATTATTGTTCCAATAAAGATGACTCAAGTATAAAATGAGCTGGCTACACAGGTTGTCATTTTTAGGATGGTAATGTAACTAGTAACGTAACTACTTATAATACCCAGTAATATGTAAAGTAATAATAAGTAAATATTAACATTACTTATTCTGAGTAACTCTGGTTATAATGTAACACCATGTCCATATCATCTCAAGAACAATATACTTTCCACCGTGCATCACCTCAGCAGCTTTATCCATACCCAGAATTAATTTGGAGGAATCCATGTCTTGGGTCGGCTTCACGCTCATCCACATTGTGAGAACCTCAGAGGGCACCGTTGTCAAGCTGTTGCTCGATAAGTCCAGATATGTGAGGTTCTTGATGTGCACAGTGACATCAGGAGGGATAAATGAAATCTTGTTGTGTAAATCCAGAAGCCGGAGGTTTGGCGTGTCCCTCAGTGAGTCCCAAGGGAACGACGTGAGAGAGTTGCCGTCCAACCTCAGCTCGTCCAAACCGTAGAGACCCCGGAAGCTGTCAATACTCAAATCATTTAGCGAGTTGAAAGACATCCATAAAAACTCCAGGCTGCTGAGATAGTGGAAACTGTCACTGGAAATCCGTGTGATGGCAGTTTTCTCAATGCGCAATTTGGATGTGTCGGTGGGGAAGTTTGGAGGGACAACAGTGATCTCTGGATCATTGCAAAGCACAGTCCTGCAAGAAAATGAGTAAAGGAGGCGTAAAGGCTATTTCTTTTTTGGATTGACCATGAAAACACCATTGAAAGCACCCCAAGTAAAATAATAATACACAGTATTTCAAAAGTGGTAAGGGTAGTGGTAAAAATAATATTGTTTCACATTTGTATAAATCGCACATGTGGTCTTAGTTGACCTCTCCGGGAACCATCACCTTATCGTGGTGGAGAGGTTTGTGTGTCCCTATGATCCTGAGAGCTGTGTTGTCTGGA
>JAOEGT010001223.1:0-11466 GCA_025447795.1 Speoplatyrhinus poulsoni
CATTTACCCCAAGTTTAAAGTATATATATATATTTTTTTTTGTGGTCAGGAGTTTGGTTCTATAATTGTATACACATTTGCTGTTGTCACTTGACAACCCCGTTAGAGCTCTTACATACACCAACTTTATTTAGGGAATATCATAATGTACTGTAGGTGGAAGTTAAGGGAGTTAAATGGCATACAGTTTTTTGACATTTAATAATTTTACCATGCTAGCATATTTCTGATTTCACAGTGATGCATTTTGTCAAACCTGCTTTGCTGTGTTTACATTTTAGGGATCCGTTTACGCGTTACGCGATTGGTTGCGTCATTTAAAACGACGTTTAACAGTACACTCTGATTGGTTCCACAACTAAAGCTATCCCGTGATATGCCTGAGCTAACGAACAATTCAAATATAAGTTTGTGAAAATATATGATCAAACCAGAGCTGCCAACAAATTTGTTTAGACTTCGTAGAATTTCTTAATATCATACACAAAGAATTGTGTACTCTATTGATGGTGCTCTATGAACAACTCGATAAAAGCATCCGACCCACCGTCAAATAGTAGCTGGGTTAACAACACACATATCATTATCTTAGATTGTAACAAACTACACGTCAAAAATTACATATCTCCACAAATAACATTTCAGTTTAATTATGAATAGTCACCAGGAGAAGACGAAAGTGGGGGTGGGGATAAAAAGACATAGTAATGTGGTAGTTAAATCCTGTGTGTTGGCTCAGCCAAATATATTTAACAAACAAACAATTCTTAAACTGTTAAACTGTCACATTTTATGCCTACTCTTAACAAATAAATGGCACTTGTATAATTGTTCAAAAGTAATATCACACGCAAGGTTCTGCTGTTGTGGCCGAGTGCCGAAGTCAAAGAAAACCTGTCATGCGGCTATTCAGCTTAGCTCTACACTCCAGGACGACTATTAAAAGCGCTTCACTTTTTCCACATTTTACAGCCTTATTCTGAAATGGATTAAAGTAAAAATTGAAAAAAATGAAGTGAAAAAAGTTTGTTTGTGCTCATTGGGACCTTCAATGCTGCAGAAATCTTTCTGTAGCGTTCCACAGATTGTGTGTAGAATTTTGAGGGAAAAAATTATTTTAATCCATTTTGGAATAAGGCTGCAACATAAAGTGGAAAAAGTGAAGCGCTGTGAATACTTTCCGGATGCACTGTATGTGTGTCACTTACCAGGAGATCACATGGCACCCAGATGCACCAGGAAGAAGGCTAGCCGGCGGAGGCAGTTTGACAATGTTTTGCTGGGAAGCCTTGGGTCCTACCATTCATGTGGATTTTACTTTGACACATACCACCCTACCTAAGCATTGCTGCAGTGGTGTCACCCTTTCAGCAGGATGCGTTCTGCCACAAAGCAAGAATGGCTCAGAATACAGGAATGGTTTGCGACAACAATGAGTTCAAGGTGGTGAATTGGCCTCCAAATTCCTTAGACGTAGACAAAAGTCTGATCCATGGAGGCTCCATGTCGCAACTTAGAGGACTTATGGTAAGGTCTGTCATTCTCGAGAACACTTAACTTTGAGCTCAAATCAAAACGCCTCTCCCTTCAATGCCATAGGCTGCTCCCTCAGAAACATTGCCCTACACATTGGAAACGCACTGCAAATACTCAGGCCTTATTGTGAGCTGTCTGCACTACTTTGTGTTCCTATTTACAGAGCCTGGAATGTTTAGAAGTACCACATTTTTTAAGAATGCACAAAACGGTAAATGAGCAGAATGCAAGGTATTGCGAGATATTTGGTGAATTTCACTAAAAAGTATATTAGCTTACACTCGCAGATAGTAAAGTATCTGCTGCTAGCGTCTTGGTGTCAGATACCAAAGCACACGTTCAGAGGTCTAGCGTCTACAGTTCATGCCTCAACAGGTCGGGGCTGTTTTGCAGCAAAAGAGGGACCTACAATATTAGGCAAGTGGTCATATTATGTGTGATCACTTAGACTTTTGAAATAGATTGATGTGTTTATGTCCAAGCATTTTAAGCTTACATTTGGCTTTACTTCACCCAGTCTGTATAAACAACCAGCTGTTAAAAAGTGAACATGCACAGCATAGTCCATACAGCTGATATATGCTATCATGCTGGAGGCTTTTTTATGCTTGTACTAAGGTGTTGTTTACTTGTATTTGGGAATATCCTCCAGCTTCTTGTCAGCGTTAATTCTGTGCACAAGATCTGACTGCTCATTGTCGTATGGGGAGAGAATTACATACAGAACAACGCTCTTCAGTGCCTGAAACACAATTCAGAAGAACAGTGGGGGTAAGGGGGGTTGGGGGGAAAGACATATTAGACAATTACATTTTAAGCATAAAATACATTTTTTGCGGTCTGATTAACATACAATAAAAAAATTAACAATATATTTTGTTTGTATCAAAATACCAAGGTTTTTTTTTTAATGAAACATTTTAATCATAACCAGTGAAGATACCAGTAGATTCTCTAATTGTTGAGCCTCAATTGGTACCCTTAGCTATATGTTGTGTTGCTGTTTTTGTAGGCATTCGTGCTTGCATGCCTTTTTGCAAATCCATTATTATATTTATATGTCTGAGTTTAAGAAAAGCTGGAAAGGAGACAGTTTTGCTCACAAACAATGTAATTATGTATAAATATATTAACATGAGAACATAATGTTTTATTTTTTGAAAGAGCCGGTGTTTGTCATGTTCACCTGCTGCCATTTGCTACCGTCTTCCAAGATGCAGGGCGTTTCATACATGGCACGGAAATGTTTACAGATGGCCAGGTACGAGCCTTCATGCTGGTCTACCTGGATCATCAGGTTGTAATACTTCAGCTTCTGCTCCTAGAAAACCATTATAAACAAAGTTTTCATCACTGCCTTCTTAACTGAACTAGTGAGGGGTCACAAAATGCTTTCTAACAACATCTGAGTAATGTGAAATATAAATATGTTTAATATAGCAATAACTTCATAGCTCAATATATTTATTGTAATAACAGATGTAAAAAATTACAATGCATTATTGCTGGGAAGTATGCCGTTTCATCCGGTATATGGGTTAAAATTTCCCGTACGGTGTGAATTTTCCACATACTTCCATACGGTAGCACAGCTGAAACAAAAGCTGTAATGCATATTGTTCAAGTTCCACTAAACACGGTTCAGAGTGTGTTGAGCGGGGACTCATTAACTGAGCGTACTCTTAATTAATATAACTTTAGGCAACACTTTATTGGAATAGGTGTTCATTAAGACTGACATGACACCTGTCATGAACTAGAGTTGCACGGTATACCGGTATTAGAAAGGTACCGCGATACCTTACCGTTAAAAACGGTACGACACCCAATATTTAAGTATTGGTACTGTAGAAAATTGTGCTTAACATTTTAAACATTCTATTTTAGATATATATTAGATATTATAATGGCTGTGTGTGTGTGTGTGTTATTGCTTAAAAGTGAACAGTCTTGAGAGAAAAGGTTGGGACAGAATGGAAAGTTACAGAGAAAACAGCATGTAGTTGACCTCGTAATAAGAAAGATAAGAGAACTACAGGGCGGGCGGCGGAGCAAAGCAAGCAGGAGTCAAGATAATGCCAGGATGATGTCAGGATGAAAGATTGGATGCTATGTTATGAAGTATGCTATGTACGTGAGTGACGTATGCCACGCTGCAGTCGCCTGTGTGTCTAGAGCTGTAACATGCCATTCCCCGAACGATGCCATACCATCCAAGGGGTAGACTGGCCCACACCGGTGCGCCAGACACCACATCAGCCGAAGACAATGTCAAGGATTCACCCACAACACATTGTGTCATTCTTTGTGAACTGCTGATATTGCATGTTATTGGTCAGGAAATAGAATGGACCCAGAGGCTCTGTCTTGTATATTTGATCTACTATTATTATATTAAAGCTGCTTTGATATAACTTGGACACATTGTTTCCTCCTACTTAAACTCCATAAAAGAACATGCAGGAACTGGGTGAGGAGACACCACCCAGATTGCAACAGTACTTTTAGAGTGTTTTAATAAGTGCCGTATTTTCTGTATGCACATCCATTTTTTTTTTTTTCCTCATGTACACTCACTGCAGCTTTATTTTTATGTGGCAAAACGATGCAAAACTTGCATGGCTGCAAGTGCAATGATGAAAGGATGTCTAATTTGGCTTCATCTTCTAAGCTAATATAGCAATGTGGCTGTAACATGCCAATGCAACGTTCGCACACACGTGACAACGTGTTCTTAGTGGGTGGGTGAAAACGAGTACATTACGTTACCATACTTGGTCAGCAAAATATATTATATACATTTGGTTGCATTTTCAGATGCAAAGATGAGAAAAATGCCTGATGTTGTTAATAATGGTAAATGGACTGCATTTATATAGCGCTTTTATCCAAAGCGCTTCACAGTATTTTGCCTCACATTCACCGATGGTGATTGCTGCCATGCAAGGTGCAACCAACAACGAGGTGCAGTTAGGGGGTTAGGCATCTTGCTCAAGAATGCTTACAGGTAGGTCAACACCGGGGTTTGAACCTACGACCTTCTGGCTGGGAGCCAAACACCCAGACCACTCGACCATCCTGTCCCCATTCCTCGTTGAGGAAGATACTGTTAGTCAGGTAGGCACAGCAAAAAAAACTTACTTTAACTTTACTTTATTAGGGAGGTGCTCAAGGTTCCTGACAAAGTACAGTACTAGTACATGGCCTATGCCCTAAAACTAAGTTGTTGAAGCACAAGTTGTATACGGTAGGCTAACATTCAGCGGTACCTGCATTGCAGGTGTTCATGTGGCTGTATTCATGTATGTAAAATGTGTCCATGCAGGCACCCAATGGTATTTAATGTTCTTTAACATTATAAAATATAAAAAGTGGATGGGCTGAGAGCCCCCCACCCCCTTAACGGATGTGACGTGTAGAGAGCTATTTTCAGACCATAAAATCCAGATTTTTATAAAAATTTTAATTTAGTCATTATAGCATTTGTGTGTCTCATCACAGTGCAGTCCTATTATTTAGTTTACAGCTCAAAAAACACAATTTAGGGTGCGATTACACTTGACCAAAAGGTGTAAGGGTTTTAGCTGTGCAAAACATTCACGATCAACATTTTATACACATTTGTTTCTGTGGTTTTAGATGATATTGAGGTCACTATAACATGGAATTTTATAATCTTTAAAAATGTACCTCTGCTTTTGCCCTTAACCTACCATAACCGTAGCCTCGTGAGACCACCCTGATCTGACGAGCTTTAATTTCCTTTCGATTATTATTCAGTAAGTCTAGAACCCCTCAATGCTAAAGCGTTTGTCGCCCTTTCATAAAGTAACTGGGCCAATCAGCGGTTAGCTGAAGTGTTTACCAAGATGACGACATCAGGGTACGGAATGCATTTCAGTTTCCATTGGCGCTCCGACTGATTTTAACCATGCTGATTGGGTGAGTAGTAGGTAGGTAATCTAATTGTATGTTAGGAAGTTTGACTGAAATGTATTAGCACAACCTTTATGACAAACGCTTTCTGAATTGAGGTGGATTTCTTGAGGTGAAATTAAATTAGAGCTTGCAAAATTAAGATGGTTTACAAGGCTATAACCATACCTGTAAAAGTGCAAGCACCACTGCAGTTCACACGATATACGGGAGGGGAAAATAAATATTTTTTTTACCAAATTGACCTAGTTCCGAAGTGACTCTGGAGAGCTTGACATTGTTGAGCTCTACAGGACAACAATTGTCCTGACCATCATCAGTGTTGTACTGATACAGGTGTGCTTTACGTAGGCTGAAAGTGAAGACGATTCTAAAACAAAAATGGCTGTTCCTAAAGTGGTTAACAATGCTGCAATAGCATCTGTTTTATTCAAATTTATTACAAGTGGAAAGAATGGCACTAAAGGCTTTTCTCAAGGGAAAATATGTTGTCAATATTCTCCCGAATGGTTTCAGCAACAGTTGATAGCCTAACAACTGGCTCCACTTGTTCACAGGTTTGTCCAATCACTTGCAAAGTATTTTATTTTGAAAGCCTCCCCTTTTCAAACCGTTTCAATGGACGGCTTACCAGAGGTTATGTGTAAGTTACACAAATACTTAGTCTAACAAAAAAGGTTAGGTTAGAATTAGTCTAGCAGAGACAGCCTTTAGTACATAAAGTCTGAGACACAGCGCTGGCCAACTGCGTCAAGATCCGCCTACTTGACAGTGGTAAAGGTATTTTGATTGACATGCACAATGACCAACTACCTAACTCAATGACAAAGTCAGATGTTAAACGTATCCAGAAGAATTTGTTGAGAAAGTTACCAACAAGACGGATATTGTTTGTTAGATAAGCAGCTGGTTACCGCTTAAAATAAATGTAACAACTGAAATTAGTAAAAGCGCTGCAATAGCGTTGCACCGGAATTCAGAAGATTCAGACTTCATGAGTGACAATGCTAACAGCCAATTAAAATCAACTTCCTCACTTCTGGGAAGTCAGTCGAGCTTAGAAGGGTATACAGTATGTATCAGACGTTCAGCACAGTTGCTTATGTGATTTAGTGCTAGTAGACCGAAAAGGCTGAGATTAGGTTAGAATTGACCTTGAACATAATACATAATTCTATTCTTGATAACAGAAATATTTTTTCTTTTAATTTTAGGTAATTGTGAGATTTTATGGTGGTTGGTAAGGGTGCAACTTTTCACCAAATCCACGGTTCGGGTTTTTGAGCAACGGCTTGGTTCATATCGCGGTTTTATTTAAAAAATGTCTCTTAGATGATATAATCTGGGAATTTTTTCAGGCCTTTATTACATTCATTCTGTAGACTAGTCTTTATTAAATGTTTTCTATACTTTCTGCCACTAGATGTCACACTAAGCACCATCTTCTCAGCCAAACAAAAACACTCAGTTTGCCACCCACACATGCACGCTATGCTGAAGCGCCAGCACTATGTAAACAAAGACAAGACGAAATCGGATTACGTTACAACACCCTGAACACCAATATTCCACTATATCATCTATATAACGTAGAAAATAGTAGTTGTTTGCTGCTATATTCAAGATAAAAATACATATTTTTAAAACCAACAATTTGAAATACTAAGAACAACACTGTAGCGTCATTGCTACAAGAGTTACACAATGCAAGCAGATGGAATCACATTTATTGTGATGGCAAAAGAGATAGTGGCCAGATACAGAATTAAAATTAAACTGACAGTTTTGGACAGTTTTCATACCTTGGCGGACATCATATTGTGGCCTCGTCATGCCTAACCCACCCACGACTATAGCAGCTTTCCAGGAGTGTGAACATATGTGTGCATAGCTCTGCGCGCCTTGTAATTTCTCAGCAAAATGACACATGTAACCTGCACAGTTTTTAAATAAAGTGTGATATTATTCCACATTGTTTCGTTTGATGTGAAGGCAATAGCCGAGTTGCCATAATTTACCATCATAGTGAGGGGCTAATTTAAATATTTATATTTTTGTTTATATTTAAAGATATATTTAGGTAGTGAAAAAAAGTACATAAAGTACCTGACACAAACTTGGGAAAACCTTTTAATTATAGCTATTGACCCCGTGGATAAAATACGTTAGTAAATTTGAGCATAACAAGAGGGTTGACTTGGAAAAGATCTGCAAAGAGAGTGGGACAAAATCCCTCCTGGGATGTGTGCAAACCTGGTGGCCAACTACAAGAACAGTCTGATCTCTGTGATTGTCAACAAGGGTTTTGCCACCAAGTACTAAATCACGTTTTGCAGCGGGGTCGAATACTTATTTCACTCATTAAGATGCAAATCAATTTATAAAATGTTTGACAATATACATTTATGCACAGCTGTTTGTGTTTATAAGCTTAGGCGTTTAGGCCTGAATGGGAATGACATCAGCAAGTGTTCATCGCCATTCATGCCTAAATGCCTAAATGTATTACACAAACAGGGACACCAATACAGAAAAGACAAAACATACATTTGGCTCCTATTGGTAGTCTGTATCATTCGGCTCGGCTCATTTTGACAAGCAGGGTCCTAAAAATGATTTACAAGAATTACATAATCTATTTTTAACATTCATTCATTTTTTTATGGTAATATAAAGTAGGCCTAATTATTAACGGTCTTTTAGTTTCGTATTATTTTAAATTTTAACAACAAATCAGCATTAATTTAGCATAACATAATCAGATTGATTTAAAAACATCATGTGTAGCTTACTCTTTTTGAGATTAATAGAATGCCACTACTAGGGGTGTGACACCCCTAGTAGTGGTAGTAGTAGATTTTCACAAAAATATTATCGTGGCCAAAATAATTCCATATAACAATATTATTGCGATATTTGCTGCGTGTTTTGTTGTGTGAGGTATCAAAACTTTGCATTTTTAATCTGTAGTAGCAGCATATGTCCAAAAGATGGCGTGGTGTATAATTCTTGATGGAATTTCAGCTTTGTGACTCAGTAGTAGGGCTACAATGTGTATGTTTTCCACAGAAAGGCTGATGGCTAGAGACTAAAAATGCAAGGTAAAGTTAACCATATTAGCTGCTTTTGATAACAATCGCTGAGATTGTAATATTAAGACTTAAAAATGTGTTGATGGTGTTAGGCTACTAACTGGCAATGGGGATGCACATGTGCTTGCTAGCAGGCTATGCTTTTTTTAATCAAGGAAGTAGCTTCTCTAGTTTTAATCAAAAACCGTAGCAGCGCTGATGGGCAGCCCCCGTTCACAATTCACCGGTGTGCGCACCTCCGGTCGACGCCCACCTATTTCCCCAGCGCACGAACGAAGACTCAATTGCTGATTTCCTTGTTTGTGTGTCTACTTTAAAGAACTATGGTCTCATACAGTCGTGCCTGAAACAACGTCTTGCTATATTTAAAGTTGCGGGTCTGACGGGCTTAACTATAATAGCCTACATTTCTTTTATATTCTACCCGCTACTGTGGCTGGTATACAAGACAAAATTACCCGCCACTCTGATAAAGTACCCGCATTTGGCTGATGCCAATTTCTCACCCTGCTTACAATATAGCATTTAATTAAGGTGGCCACTGGGGTCACTGGTTGGGCATCATTGGTGGAAAAAAAATCTAATCGTGCCTCCACGGGCAACGGGCACTCTGCCGTGCTTTTACGTACATGTAAACTGATAAACCTTGTAGCGTAGTTAATTGTCATGACTTTGTACTGATCCCTTTTACATAAGTCACCTGCAAACCACAGATGTACCAAACAAAAATGAACAAATTATTTAGTAAAGTAATAACTGAATTGATACATTACATTTTAATATAGTATTGTATTCTGACCTCAGTCCCCTCCTCTGTAAAAAATTTTGTGTTGATCTTCTTGCTGATGATCTGCGTTCGAATGTAGTCCTTCACAGCAATGCACAACCTCATCTGGTCTAGGATAAACTCCACTTTCTCCTTCTTTTCCATGGAACCATACGTCTCCACCTGATAGAACACACAGGCATTACAAAATGATTAATAGGGTTCCCCCCCCAAACAAATAGAATGGATAACAGCCATCACAGATATAACGGTAGGGTGGTTGATCATTGAGAAACCAGGTAGGCTAAAATGGATTTTGAAAGCTGCAACTAAACAAATCCCAGCCCCATCTTTTAGACCTCCATCTAAAGCCACTCCAAAAACATATTGAACACACACCGCCTGACACTAGTGCTGGATTCCATGAGACAGGATCACAGCATTGTAAACACTAACCGTCTCACAATATCAGAATGAGTGTGAAGGTAAAAATTACCATTTAAAGTGCATGTGTGGCAGCATTTTGGGTTCCCGGTGTGTACAAAATGCCAGCCCTCTGACTTATTCTTTAGTTATTTTAGTTAATTCTTCCATCCCAATAATAATGGTTGTATATTAGGACATTATTTACTTTGATCTAACCGCTTTAAGTGTATGGAACTCTGACACAAAGGTTTAAAATAAAATGGATGGTTGGTGACAAGAATTGTTCCATGTAACATTAGAAACAGGTTTGGTATATAAGGACTAAAACAAAGATGTTTGAGAAATAAAATGCTCATTAAAACAAGCATACTTATTATCATTTAGACTACCACCATCAGTAGAAATTAGGGGTGCACAATATATCGTTTTAGTATCGTTACCGCAATATCACATTGCGCAATATCATATCGAAAATGCAGGAAGTGCAATATTCAGTTTATGTTGTGGAGAGATGCATTCATTGGCTGTTTGGCTTAGTTCCGTTTGATTTAGAGAGAAAAGTAAGATGTGTGGCTGAGGAAGGGAATGACATAATAGAGATGGAAGAGGAAACATTAGTGGCCAAAAATAATACCTCCTCAGTAGCTTGGAATTACTGCTTGTACCAGTTGACTCAGTTGAAAATGTGTTGTTTTGATATGTTATAAATTTATGTTGATGCATGTTCCCATTAGGGCTGTCGCGATAACCACAATATTGCAATACCGCGGTGTTGCTAACCCAACCGCAGGCTGTGGAAAGCAACCGCCGGTACCGCAAACTGCAATGTTTACATTTAATTTTTTTCATGAGGCTAGCCCATCGAATGACGTCTGATCTAGGGCGTGTGTGCCATCTAAGCACAAATTCCCCCAACCCCATATTAGCCGGTTGTAGTTTCTTATACTGTATTGGTCCGAATATAGGACAACCCTGAATATAAGACGACCCCCCCTTTTTCAAGAATCATTTTTGGAAAAACACTTTTTGAAGACCAAATGTTAAAAATTAATTATACTGAGGGGAATTATACTGAGGGGACGCTCGTATCTCCCCTCAATATTGAAAGTATTAGTT
Organism: Speoplatyrhinus poulsoni; assembly: GCA_025447795.1. NCBI lineage: Eukaryota > Metazoa > Chordata > Actinopteri > Percopsiformes > Amblyopsidae > Speoplatyrhinus > Speoplatyrhinus poulsoni. The sequence continues at coordinate 10,873 of JAOEGT010001223.1, forward strand.
TGGCCCAGTCTGACCAACACAGAGACAGCAATGCACTGCGATGTGGCCAGCCGGCCTTCCCAGTCGCGGAACGTAAAGTAAAACAGTAATCATAATGTGATTAGAAGTAAAACCTCCATTAAATTTCTAGACATGCACCAGGTGGCAATAATTCAATTCCCGCAGTTGTGGTTTTGACCGGTCTTGAAGTAAAATCTCGAGTCCTCTTGGTCTGAGACCTTCAAAAAGACTGGTCTTGAGTACTACAATGCTAGCAAGAACTGACAAATCTGGTGCAGTCCATGAGGAGGAGATGCACTGCAGTAACTTAATGCAGCTGGTGGCCACACCAGATACCAGGGCTCCAGACTGTGACCAATTAGTCGCATTTTGCAACCATTCTTGGAGACAGTGCGACTACATTTTATAACTAGGCGCACCAGTGCGACTTGGAAATTTGTTCGCGTTATATTATTATTACCGCCGTGCCGTTGATTCATTGCTGTGTAGCATTCTCCTATGGGGTTAGATTAGTGTCATAATTTGCAAATAAATGTCATGCAATTCACAAATGTATTTTGTGATTCACAAATAAATATAATGTGATTCACAAAT
>JAOEGT010001244.1:0-11466 GCA_025447795.1 Speoplatyrhinus poulsoni
ATGCACACATGCACACACACACACGCACACACACGCACACACACACACACATACACACACACACACACACACACACACTGTATAATCCATTAAGAACAAATTCAATGGTTTTACTGTATTGAAGGAAAAAGTATTGTCCTGACGCCCGCTCAGGTAACCCCAGGTGTGGTATCACCCTGGTAACAACTATTACATCAGCTGACATGACACACCATAACTCAAACCCACCCCGACAGCTATACAGTATAGGCACCATGGAAACAACAGCGCTCGGATAATGTGTGTGTGTGTGTGTGTGTGTGTCCTCAGGGGTCACGGTGTTAGCAGGAGGGCCACCGGTGAAGATTATGAGTGCTCTTTAGAATACCCCCCCCTCCAATTCCGTACACACACACACACACACACACGCACACACACACACACAAACAGAGCTGAGTGACATGGTTCCCTTCCTCCTAGGAATGGCAGCAGACAGCGGTAAATTAAAAAGCTATTTTCCTAATAATTAGCCCCACGACGGGGTCGACCTCTGAGCCTCCCCCAGCAGGAGTAGCACACAGGTAATTAATGCCGCCCCCCACCCCCACACTACGCCTGACACACACACACACACGGGCTGAGCAGGGAGGGTGCAGCTACATGGGCCACTGGGTCCCCCTCTGAAAATGATACGCTGTCCTCCATGCCCCCTTCAGGGCATCCTGCCTGGGCATCCATGGGCAATGACTGAGAGACGCGCGTGCGTGTGTGTGTGTATGTGTGTGTGTGTGTGTGCGCGCGTGTGCGTGCGTAATGGTGTTTAGCTGGGCAGAATAGCTGTGTAATGGTGCGTGGTGCCTTTTGATAAGTATTCCAGTTGTGACCGCCACATTGCTCTCTAATCGCCACTGGACAGTGCTTCAGTCAGAGCAGCTGCCTCCACACACACACACACACACACACACACACACGCACACACACACACACAACACATAACCTCACGCACACACACAAAAACACCCTGCTTCACATGTTGGTGCGCGCACAGGTTCACACAAACGCACACAAATTCATTGCCACGGCACGGAAGCAGAGGGGGACACAGCAAGAAAGCGAACACACACACACACACACACACACACGCACATGCAAACACACACACACACACACACACACACGTCATAAACAACTTAGCTCTTATCTGGCCATGCAGTAACCAACATGAAAACATCATTACAGGGCACGCTCCTTCTTAAATGGTAATAATTGATGAAATTAGATTGATTAAACATGCTATTAGTGCTGGCTAATTGGCTTGATAATGTGCAGATTGCCTTCTAATTGCTACATAGATAATACGCATACCAATTTACCCCAGGCAAAAAGAGCAAGATATGGTAAATGCAAAAGCTAAAACTTAAAAGGAAAAATACTTTCCCTACCACTGGCCCTCCACTCGCCCACCCTCTCTACCTCCATCCCTGGCTCTCTAACCTCCACCGCATATCTTTCAGCGGCCCTGTCAGTGTGTCCGCCATCAATGGGCTTCTGTCCTCCAGGCTGGGGCCTCTGTTTGCCCAAGGGCTTCCCCTCGCTGTAGGCTGCCTCCCTTTTGTGTCGGAGAATCCCAGAGAGAGGGAGGGAGAGAGAGAGTGAGGGGGAAGCTGCGGAGGGTTAAAATGGACCAAGGGGTTTGGTAAACAGAGGTCTGTCACATCTCGGTGGGCCCTGCTATTGGCTCGCCCTTGTCCACCTCCACTGGGAGTCTTAAATCGCCGCCGCGGTTTTAAAGAGACAATTGGACAAAGAGGGGTTTTGTCGCGTCTGCAGAGGAAGGGGCTGGTGGGGAAAGAAAGGGGGGGGGGGCATAGACAAACAGCATTATGAGAACAGAGGGGATGCTTGGGGTCGCCGTGAGGGGCCTGCAGCGGTCAAGAGCTGTCTGATTAATGCTTTATTGTGCGCTGCAACAACAGATGGCCGCTTCGGAGCTGTTTGGCTGCGAATCATCCTAATAGATTATCACAAAGACGGACTGGAGGGCACTGCCGCTGCTTGCCGCTGCATGACACGGATTTAGGCCAAACACACCACAACGCACCAGGATGCGTTTGAAAGGGGCGGCTGCAGCATGTGCAGGCGCTTGTTAAGGTGTGTGAGGACAGAGAGAGGGAGAGAGAGAGAGAGAGGAAGAGAGAGAGAGAGAGAGAGGTGGGGGGATGTCAGAAGCTTCCAAAATGCCAATGCCACAGTGTGCCCATCCCAATTCTCCACAGTCATTAACCTACATTGGTCTAAATTACCTCGTATTCCCTGTAGAAAGGTTGGCGACAGAGGACAGGGGTGGAGGAGTGAGAGAGCTACTCAAAGCGGAGGATGAAGGCCACAGGGACAGAAGTTGAAGCGGTGCAGAGAGGTATTCAGGTCGGTGGGGGAGGGGTGTTAGTCGCAATAGGAGGATAGATGGACACGGTGATGGAGAGTGACGGCGAGGAAAAGAATATATCGACTGAGAGAGGTAACACCCCTCCCGTTAGGAAATGAAATCGGCATAATACTTTGTCATATTTGGTAACTGTATCTTGCATTAAATGTGAACATTGTGATTTATTAGTGTTGTGTTTTCGAGATGGGAATGTAATTCGTGGCTGTGGCTCGTAAAAAGGAAAACGGCGTGGGCTGCTCGAGTCATTTTCAAGACATTTGGGGGCTCTGGCTTTTAATTAAAATGTTTGAGGAAAAAACTGTATGTGTGTGTGTGTGCGTGTGTGCGTGCGTGCGCGTGTGCGTGTGCGCACGTGTCTGAGATGTCCTTTGAGGTGTGTTTTAGCAACCTTAATTATTTTGCCGTTTGGAGCTTCATTGACCACCATGCTCCAGCAATGCACAAACACTGCTATCATGCAACACACATGTGGCGCAAATACAGAAAGATAAAGAGAGAGAGAGAGAGAGAGAGAGAGAGAGAGAGAGAGAGAGAGAGAGAGAAACAACATTCACACTCCATTGCCTCCATTGCTAACCAGAGAGGAATAAGAATGATCATTGAATTCCAAGACAATTCCAACTGAGGCGAGCAGCAATAAGTAATGGCCATGTTGTGCAAATTGATTACAGGGCCATGAAATTGAAAAACAACAGTAATGAGAGTGCACAATAATTACAGAGACAAAGGGAAAAGACATTAAAAGGTCGAGTATAGAGACAGGGAAGGAAGACTCCGGAAGGGAATGAAGTGACTAATGTTGACCCGCTGATTGACAGGCGATGAAGATGAGCCACACACCTGAAGCCTGTGAGCAAATGGGCGGAACAAGAGCAACTGAGATGTCACTGTTTTGGTATGGGGAGAAGGGGGAAGGGGGGCACTTCAGCCACAATAGCACTCTCATTGTGTGACCACTCAGTGCGTCACAATGGGACAACACTCCATTCATACAGTGGCACGTGTGCGTCCACTGTGGCATCCTGGAGGACCCCCGACTCAGGGGGCATATGCCCCCACAGCAAAGAGCATGTATGTGAAGGGTCCATAGACCTATTGCTAGGGTGCTATCTACTGTACCGCTGTACAGTAGATAGCACTGACTGTGCCTCAGTCAATGGAGGAACCCCAGGTGTGGCTCGGTAGCCCATCAACCCTCTCCCCAGACTGAGGATAAAAGGAACTGACCATCTGGAAAGAGCAAGAGAAGACATATGAAGGATACTCTCTCATGCGGTGTCGCTGCAGGGTAGTGAGATAGAAGGAGAAAGGATAGATCATTGGTATTCTGACTTACCGTGTGCATGTCCCTTACCTGACGGCTATTTCTTTGCCTGTGTGCCCACGCAGTGTCAACGGACCGTCGAATATCCCTCGGATCGCGGATAAACGGACTGGCATACATTTAATAAACAAGTTAAGCATGCCTCTCTCTGCCTTGGGTCTCACCCCATAAAGTGCCCAAACAACTGGTTACACACTCAAACGGGTAAACCACATAGGACCAAAAGAAAACAACAACAAAAATCAGACAAAGAAAAGCACTCAGATATCAAATGTATTTAGTCACTTAAATAATCAATTAAACGCAGTGCTGTACTGGTACACTAAATAGATGGCCCAAAATGTTGTCTGCCAGAACTAACACATGATTTCCATTTGAGAAAATAATATTAAAAGAAATGTGTACAGACTTCCACAACAATCTCCACAATCTTCTCCTCTCTGGTTCTAAGAGTTGTTGAACTTATGCAGTACACACTGCTAACTGGGCTATGAACTATACGTCTGTCAATGCTTCTAGGGCCAAGGCAGCCTCAAAGCCGTACTCAGAAGCCCTCTGGAGGAAGACGCCATCCTAACATCTCCTCACAATCCTTCAAAACAACTTCTCATCCCCATACTTCACTTCCTCTGCCTCTGTTTCCCATACCTCTTTTGGTATCTTGCCTCACACAGGGAGTTGGATGAAAAACAGATATATACCATGGCATCAGTCTACAGTACTATGACCTTTACTTTCCAACAAACATCACCAGCATGCCACTGCGTACAGATTCATAGCAAAATGCATAGAATGCAAAATGTAGTATTGTAAACCATGCTGTTTTAGGTAAGGGGTATTTTATGTAAGGGGCATTTGTTTAAAAATGAATAATACCTGAGCAGCATTAACATTATACCTCCAGTCACATTGAAATTCCCCACTTGAGAGTATGTACTTTTAGCATAGTTTAGCAAGTATGTCCATGATGTAATACATTTTTTTGAAACCCTTGTTAAGACACATACAGTATGTATACAATACCACTAGTCATTCATCTTCTTTGTTTGATAATGTGTCTGTGGATTTGAAGTCACAAGACAGAAACACATAAATATATTATACAAACTTATTATGAATACTGTACCTGACCTGAATGAAAAACATTTTTAATGAGATCTACAGCCTACCCCCACACATCCATAACAAAGACAAAGCAGTCATACCCGTTATATAAAACACCAGGGCACCTGTGTCTATCATTAGCAATACATGTGTGTATAATATGCTGTATGAGGGCAATATCACTGTATTTTTGATCAGTGTGGCACCGAAAACCCATGGCGTCCCAAATTAGTCACATAAATGAATTCGTTAGACGCTTTGGCACGCAGACACTGGAATGTTTTACTAGCTGCTATTTGGACTATTCTTTAAAAGGGGGTCATTGGAGTTGACAGGTGGGGTCTGTAAAAACTCCATAAGGAAATGAATAGCACAGAAGAGAGTTTTCTCCTTGATAGGTGACTGTTAGGCAAGCATACCTGCTGTAAAAGCGCTCATAAATCACAGCAAGGAGGATGTTTCTTGGCAGCTCAATGTACACACCGCAGTCACTACGGGACTCACCTGGAGCTACAGTAGGGAGGGCTGGGGAAACAGAGAGAGAGAGCGAGAGAGAAAGAGAGAGAGAGAGAGAAATGAAACAGCATGCTGTAGGTAAGGAGAGAGAAGGGAACCACAATAAAATAAAATGTATAAGGTTACTGGAGGGGCAGGCGGAGGTGTGAACAAGCAAAGAGACATGTGGGTTGGCGAAGGAGTGTGGCGGAAACAGAGAGGGAGAAAGAACGAAACGTGAGTGAGATGGAGAGAGGAGAGAGGAGACAGCAGGAGAAACAGAGTGATGAAATAATAGGCTACACACAGCCTATGCCGAAATCTAACCAAAACTATTTCGTTTTATGATTTCAGGTAAATACATTCTAACATGTCTCGATTGTATATTGATTATTTATCTACAACCAGGAGCTAATACTTGCTGTGAATGGCTCACCCGTCATCAAATTATCAGCAATGTCAGAATTGTAAATAGAAAGGATTTCACAAACGTTGGCTACAGTGAGCTGAATTGGCATTGCCTCCTCCAAACAATAATCTATGTGAAAACATTGGCGGTTGCTTCGCAGTAGATTTGGGTAATAACAGCATGTTAAAAGAAATAGGAGTTCAATGTGGCACATTGACACCCACAAGAAGAAGTGGCAGAAGAAAATCTGCATGGAACAACTCACTTTTGTGTAATGTGTGGATTGATGTGTCTAATGGATGAGGATAATGCATTAGTGTGTAGGTTCACACATGCACACGTGAACACACACACACACACGCACACACATCGCTTGTCAATGGTGCTCCACATCAAACACTGTGCAGACAGGTAATGTTTGAAAAGCATAATACAGAAGAAAGCGAGGGAGTTAAGCAACACGTGGAGCTTTGATGTTGTTTGATGTCTGATGCATGTCTCCTGTTGTATCTATTAGGGAGAAAGGCACACAGACAAATGAGAGAGAGAGAGAGAGAGAGAGAGAGAGAGAGAGAGAGAGAGAGAGAGAGAGACAACATTAAAGCCTCAGACTGTGGTAGGTTTGACCTTACACAAATCATTTCCACAAGTAGAAATAAATGCCAGCCAGTATAGAATAGGTTGTGGGCAATAATGCATGCAGATATTTAGCTATATGTATGAAATATCCATTGTCACCTCCCTGCACCACCCTCTGCCTCGGATGTGTGTATTCAGCTCCTAGGACTGCACTCTTATGAACAACCTGACACTACCACTGCACCATCCGGGTAGTATAAATCAATTAACCTGACATGACGGTTAGATTGTTATTCACAAGTCCGTCTGGGGAGCCATGCATCGAAGCTGTTTGTAAAGTGCAACCACTTTCAAAAAATACTCTGGTTGTTTCCACTGTCAACAAACATAAACCACGCCGCTTTAGTTATACAATTTACAATAGTAATCTGTTTTGAAATGTAAGGCAATCCAACTGCTAAAATATTTATTAACATGTGAAGATCAGTTATCTACATTGAAATGGATAGAAGTAGTGTTTACATCGTATAACTCATGAAATTAGTTAAACTGTTGCAAAACACAGACAGTAGGATGCCATAACATTATGCGCACAAAACAATTATTTGTATCAGGTATTACTGTCTACAGTACTTATGCTTTGTTAGCTCATTAATATGTCAGTTTCCCAGTTTAATATGTCAGGTTTAAATTAATTTAAAAGCAATCAATCAATCAATCAATCAAAAACTCCCCCAATACACAAACAATGGACCTTTGATTCCTTTATTAAGCCAATCCATCTATTAACATGTCCAGTCAACCCACACCTGCCTGTTGACACATGCACAAGCCAAGGCATTCTTAAACCATTGTTCTCTCCCATTTCCACTCTCTCTCTATCTGTCGCTGTCTCTGTGGTTAGAGTGGTGTTAGTGTACAAAACATTCTGGTTCCTGTGTTCCTACAGCTCCTAGATGTCCAAACTAGCCACGGATACATTCAAGTAACATTTAAATATGTCTCAGTCAACATCTACTGTATGAATGTTCACATTTTCAAAAAGATCTGCGCCCACACAGTATATATCGGCCACCCGACATGAAAGCGGCTACGTCTTTGAATTGCACATGCTCGGAGCACATCAACAAGAGTCATGAGATTTTAGCTGTACTGAATCGTTGTGCGCTACAGAATAGGATGTGGTGTTCCGTGGTAATCCAAGAGCAATGGTGATTATAAAATAACACATGTAAGGCAAGTCACACACAAACACATAATATACTCCCATGTCTGACACCAAACATAATACATAAGTACACAGGAGACACACACTCACACACACGCATGTACACACACGCACACACACACACACACACACACACACCTCCATCCCATGCTCCTGACAGCCCCCCTCCCCCCGGGGTTAGAAGCTGTTTTTTTCTTCCCCTTATCAGTGACAGAATGTCAGGCCTACTGTATTGTTGCATGCCGGCCCCCTGTTCCAGCTCTAATAGGCTGCTTAAGTGTTTCTGCCTTTGTCCTTTTGTGTCCTTGCCTTTCAATCAGGCCCATCAGATTGCAATCTAGCCAACCAGGTGAGTGGATTCGTCAGGAGAGTGACAATTGGCTGCTGTGATGGCACAGATGCTTTATCTCCACGGGATGTCTTGGTTTAATTGAGGCAGGTTAAGTGGAACAGCGAAACTATAGAAAAAAGAAACACGCGCGCACACGCACGCACGCACGCACGCACGCACACACACACACACACACACACAGAGCGAAGAGTTGGAAATGCGTGACATTAGACCTTGAACACAGGCACCATCATGGGAATGCGTTAGGGCGGAATACCAATAGCGTATCAGAATTACAGTTTAGGAGTGAGAGGATAGCAATAAATAGCACATACCGCATGTATGTGCTTATGAGCATTTACAGGGGTTGTGTTTAAATTTAGATTTAGATTTACAGCATTTGGCAGATGCATTTATCCAAAGCGACTTACATATAGTATTTTACAATAGTTGGACAGGTCATACACCAGCAATTGCATTCAACCAATATAATATCAGAATAGTTACAGAATATGTTCATCATGACTACTACCATGTCAATATATCATTAAATCATCAAAATTCCTAATAGCCTAAAGAATAAAGTGCGTAATACTAAAGTGCTTAATACATTAGAGCAGAACAGGCTTTTTTCCCCCTTTTACAGAAGTAGAGATAGGAAAGAAGAAAAAAAACATTTGACAAAGAAACTTGAGTTATCATTGAGTGCTATGAGGTGGAGAGGTCGCTATAGTCGAGGTACCAAGTGGATTGCAAAGAGGCGTGTCTTCAGTCTCTTGCGGAAGACGGATAATGCTTCGGCAGTCCTGACTTGCTGGAAGTTTGTTCCACCATTGTGGTGCTAGGACAGAAAACATTTCAGACTTTGATGAGCGTGTGTGCGTGTGTGTGTGTGTGTGTGTGTGTGTGTGTGTGTGTGTGTGTGTACTATACGCATGCCTTGGCAGTGCATGTGTTACTGTACAGTAATATAACATGTGGACAAGTCACTTCTGAACTCCCACTCTATCTCAGCCTGGCTTGGCATATACATAGCTCTCAGCATGTGCTTTAGGGAACCATGACGGGGAACACACCAAATACACGCCCACATAACACATACCAAAATATGCAGACATCATGCAGCGATAAATGCATTCTGGCGCAGCCACAAAACAAACACACGCACGCACACACAGTCAATCACGTAGAATGCTAGTAAACACACACACACACATGCACAGCCGTCCTCCCACACACTCACACACGCAGCGTCTAAACAGACAAACTACTAACACCAGGGGAAGCAGAGAAGCAGGATGACAGAGAGTATGAAGTGTATGAAGGGAGAAACGCTGTGCTTGTAACGTATGGCCTGTGATACTAGTCTGTTTTTCTTTTCATTTCTCTGCTCTGTTCCTTTCAATCTGAATGTATCCATTTTAAGTTCATTGTTTTGGTGTCTTTTAACTCTCCGACCTCTCACCGCCTCAACCAGATATTCTTATTCTCCCTGAAGCTTGTGAAATTGTCTACGCATCAGAGGAACCAGTCTCCTGCTCCCATACAGTGTTTCAGCAGCTTCACCATGAGCCAACGTTCCTCCAGTGTTCCCACAGTCCTTGTTAAAGCCCTGGCTGCGTTTACACAGCACGTATTCTTGACCTCACATTACAGTCTAAGCCCTGCCGTGATCCACCTCAGCGGTTTAAAGAGGAGAAAGAGGCCCTGAATGTTAACATATTGAAATAAGCTATGGAATAACATGTTTGGGTTATTGCAGTGACAAAGGCAATTGTGAGGGGTGTTTTATTTTTAATAATCTGCACGTTAGCTCAAGTGTGTAAGCGGATGCTTTAGCTATAGACTTGACTCATACTCAGCGTTGACGACACGAGTCACGATATTATCCACTTTTAGGCCAACCTCATTGTCTGATATCTCTCCTCTCCATGGGTCTCAAAGTACACAAAATGCTGGGACTTACCAAGGCGTTTTCCCTATGGCAATAACAACGACCACTGACATCAATTATATGACTGACTCAAAGCTGTGTTACAGGTGATTTATTACTCACTGCTCGGCTCCTAATGTTTTTGCATGCAAGGAAGCAAATTTGCATGCGTGGCATTTAGGCTTGTTATCTCATTTGTTGTGTCTTTAACATATAATAAAAAATGTGCTATAAATAAATGTGTAATTGTTAGTATACTGTAAAAGCATACACCCATTTGTGAATCATTAATATGCACTAATATGCACACTAATTTAAAAACTATAAGGACGATATGAGTCTGAGGTTAATAACCTACAATGTAAATACTGCTGCCAGATAATAAGCTACAAATCACATTTCCTTTCCAAATTCACAGCCAAAATCATTGTGTTAATGCAATCCTACAGTACCAGATTCAGCAATTCAGCATATAAACCATCCCACGGAGAGAACAATAGAAGTCATCACTACTGTAGCCCATTGTCTTAATACATAAAAGTCTAAACTATAAGGAGAGCCAGGCTAGGAAATACCAGTCAACACACCTGGTCTGCATAACCTTTGACCTTGGATCCAGTCACCGCATCTAAACCAGCGAAACAGGAAGTGCTCAAAGAAAATCACAACCTGATGGGCGCAGTTGGAACAGAACAGCAGTGTCTAGTTTCATTTGGCGAATGACCCCCAACAGCCAAGTCAAGCGAAGCCACGCAATCATTCTCCATTTTATTCCTCTGTGTTTGTTAACGCATGTCTCACCTAAATAACCACACACACACACACACACACACACACACACACACACACACACACACACACACACACGAGTCGACCGCTCACCAAATGTTTGCAATGAACAAGCGAACACGCACAAACACGTGTCAACAACTTTCACCGCAATATTGATGGGTAGGAGAATCCTCCATGAGCCCCGAGCTAACGTGCAGAGGCTGGGGCAAACATTGGGACTCCTCGCCTGATTTATCACTGAGTCAACAGAGGAGCTGGTGAGGAGGCATGGGCAGAACAGCAGGTGGGGGACCGGTCTCTCTGGCCTGCCAACACTCAAATGCCCTGGGTTAACACTGGCACGGTGCCAAGGCACGGACGGGCGCCGCCTCAAAACACACGGGACACATGCTGCTCTCTCTCACACACACAAACATGCACGCACATGCAAACAAACGCACGCACAAACACACACGCACACGTGCATGCATGCATGCACGCACACACTCTCTCACACACACACGCGCACACGCACACACACACACACACACACACACACACACACACACACACACACAGAGCCCACTGTCATATGCTCCGACAGTCTAAATCAGGGCCGCTCTGCTGCAATGCTGATCCCAACAGCTTGTTTGGGTCCATCTGTCATTCTATCCTCTCTCTCCTCCTCACCTCCCTCCCTTGCACGCCCTCTTTGAAGATCTCTTCATATACCATTATTCATATTCGTCTTTGCCGTTTGCGTCATTTGCACCCTCCCTTCCCCAGATACCTTCCCCGGAGCTATACGCACCACTAGGGGCAAGCAAGAGAGAGAGAGAGAGGGGGGGGGGGGGGGGTGGGGTGGGG
>JAOEGT010001255.1:0-11466 GCA_025447795.1 Speoplatyrhinus poulsoni
TATTATACACACATAAACGTATTATGCACACGCATACACGTATTATACACACATAAACGTATTATACACAAATACACGTATTATACATACAAACGTATTATACACACATAAACATATTATACACACACACATAAACGTATTATACACACGCATACACGTATTATACACACACGCACACGTATTATACACACATAAACGTATTATACACGCATACACGTATTATACACACATAAACGTATTATGCACACGCATACACGTATTATACACACATAAACGTATTATACACAAATACACATATACATACAAACGTATTATACACACACACATACACGTATTATACACACATGCATACACGTATTATACGCACACGTATTATACACATATATACGTATTATACACACACACATACATGTATTATACACACATACACATATTATACACACACACACGTATTATACACACATGTATTATACACACACACATGCACGTATTATACACGCACACACGTATTATACACATATACACGTATTATACACACACACACACGTATTATACACACATACACACATACACGTATTATACACACACGCACACGTATTATGCACACACACGTATTATACACACACACACACTTATTATACACACATACATGTATTATACACACACACATACACCTTTTATACACACATACACGTATTATACACATACATAAACGTATTATACACACATACACTTACGTAATATTAGATACATACACACACACATATTATACACACACACGTACGTGCACGCACACGTATTATACACACACACTTATATGTGGTATTACACACACACACACCATACACACATCACACACACATCACACACACACCACACACACACACATATCACACATCACACACACACACCACACACACACACACACACACACACACGCACACACACACACACAGAGTGAGGGACTGGTAAATGTGCAGCCTCCCAGCCCGTGTTTGTGATGGCAGTCGCAGTGACTTTTCCAATATTTAATTCTGGCGCTCTTGGTGGAGCCAAGAATGTGTTGCAGTGCCACGTTCTCCCTGGCGGGGAGGGGGGCAGGGTGGGGGGGGGGGAGAACTTTTGGTTTAGCATAACCGTTTGTTTGTTCTTTCTCCCAGACTATATTTGTGGGTTATCTGTTTGGGCTGACACGCACGCACGCACACACACACACACACGCGCACACGCACACATGCACACACACGCGCACGCACACACGCACACACGCACACATGCACACACGCACACACACGCACACACACACACATGCACACACACGCACACACGCACACACACACATGCACACGCACACACACACACACACATGCACACACACGCACACGCACACATGCACACACAAGCCTCTCTTGATGAATTTTACGATCTGTAATTCTTCACAATTTAACTATAACCTCTCTCCCGCCCCTCTCTCTCTCTCTCTGTCTCTCTCCCTCCCCTCCCTCCCCTCCCCCCCCCCAGGTCGAGGGGTTCCCCAGAGCGCCCCCCCAGTGCCCAGCGGCAGCAGCGGCAGCCACTTCCGCTTCCCTCCGCCGGGCACGCCGTCCGACGTCCCCTCCCCCGGCGGCGAGGAGCTCCGCAGCCCGGGCGCCGTGTTCGGCGCGAGCGTGTCGCGGCGCGTCGCCCGCGGCTCCGTCAGCGACTGCAGCGACGGCGCCTCCGCCAACTCCGAGCTGGAGGAGGCCGGCAACGGCGGCGTCCCCGGCGGCGGCAGCCACGACGACGGCGGCCGCGCAGGCTACCGCCAACTGCAGCACCCGCGGCTCCCCCACGACTCCCTGTTCCGCGTCTACGGCAACGGCGGCGGGGCGGCGGGGCTCGGGCGGGGCGCGCCCCACCCCCCTCTCTCCCTCCACCACCCCCTCCACCACCGCGTCCACGGCGACCCCCTCTCCCCGCTGTTCCCCGTGTCGCCGCTGCTGTCGCCGGGGCTCTCCATGACGCCGGGCTCCCACCTGGCGTACACCCCGTCCCCGTCGCTGCCCTCCCCGCTGCTGGGCTCCCACTTCTCCTTCAACCCCGAGGACATGAAGCGCTACCTGCAGGCGCACGCCCAGTCCGTCTACAACTACCACCTGAGCCCCCGCGCCTTCCTGCACTACCCCCACATCGTGGTGCCGCAGCCACACCGCCCCTCCACCGCCCACCACCACCTCCACGGCCCGCCCCTGCCGCTCTCCCATTCGCTGGGGCAGGCGCCCCCGCTGCCCCCGCAGGGGGGAGGGGGAGGGGCGGAGGAGGGTGCGGTCCAAGGGCAGCAGCAGCAGCAGCAGCCATCGCCCTTCAAGTTCCAGCTGCAGCCCCCGCCGCTGGGCCGCCGGCAGAGGGACGGGAGCTCCTCCTGCTCCTCCGCCGCCGCCGCCTCCTCCAACCACGCCGCCTCCACCTCCTCCTCCTCCCCCTACCCGGGGACGGGCCCCGTAGCCAGCTGCGCCTCCATGGGGGGGCCCCCGAACATCAAGGTGAGCCAGCAGTCTTGTGTTGTGTGTGTGTGTGTGTGTGTGTGTGTGTGTGTGTGTGTGGAGGGAGGGAGGGAGGGAGGGCAGAAGGTTGTGGGTTCAAGTCCTGGGCATACAGTAGGGCAGGCCTATTCAATTAGGTCCAAATGCGGCCCACAGACTGCCCCCATGTGGCCCAGGAGGGGATTGCACCCTTGACCACTACATTAGTTCAATATACTGTAGAACCACTCTGTAGAACACTACGAATCAAGTCAATATATTACTGTAAATTAGTTATTATTAACTGTTCTACAGCCAAGACATCATGACAGCCTGTTGGTAAATGTAACGTAGTAGTCCAGACATAATGATCAACGTATGAAATTAGTCTGAGTGACAAGTCCATACGTGTGTGTGCACATAGCTCCTGTTAGTGGGGATAAAGGCTGGGTATGGTTCTAGTCACATTTGAACCCATACCGGTAGGAATACCTGGAATTTAGTCTGTTTTTGTTTGTGTTTTTGCCTTTACTTTGTCTTAGAAATGTAATTTCAGTTGTAGAACACCGCATTGCAATCTGGACGCATGTGGGCGTTATTGCTATTTTATTGTGCAAAAGCCCGTGCGCCCGAGAGACTTGGAATTAGCAACAGCCTGTAATTCTACAGAAAACCGTTGACATTGACTTGACTAGACGGTCACGTAAATAATTGCACAACATATGTGGTCCACCTAGTATGTGGCCCACGTCTATGGTTGTACGCAACATCTATTGTTATGTAAACACCTCTATGGTTGTGTGAGCATGCCTACAGTTGTGTGAATATGCCTATGGTTGTCGTTCCCTCACAGGTGGAGCCCGTATCTGACATTGAGTCGGAGGAGGAGGAGGAGGAGGAGGTCGAGGTGACTGACATCAGCGAGGACAACGACGAAGACAGGCCCAGTTGCCACGGGGACGAGGACGAGGAGGAGGAGGACGACGGGGGCGACGTCTTCACGACGGCGACTCACCCCGCCCACCTCCACCGCCGCCGGCTCCTCCTCCTCCGTCCCCGTGACAACGCCGACCACAACCACCCCGAGGAGGACGAGGACGTCTTCAAGACGCCCGGCGCCCCGCCCCCCTGTTCCCCCGCCCCCGCCCTCGCCAACCCCGTCGCCCTGAAGAGCGAGCCGGGCCAGGGCCACAGCTTGGACCAGGGCCTGGGGGGCCATGGGAGCCTGGGGGGCCTGGGCCCAGCGGTGGGGCAGGGGCCCGTCAGCCCCGGGGGCACGGGGGGCTGCATCCCCCTGAAGCTGCGCTTCAAGCGTCGCTGGAGCGAGGACCAGCGCATGGAGGCGGACGGGGATCGGGACGAGGCGGACGACAAGAAGGTGCGGGTTGTGGAGGAGGAGGTGGGGGGCGTGGAGGGGGGGGGCCCGGCCCCGGCTCGCCGCAGAGCCAGCTCTGAGCTCCAGAGGGCGACGGCACAGCTGTCCCTGGAGAACACAGGCTGCTGAGACGCGCACGTGCACGCGCACATGCACACACTCACTAGCCGATCTCCTTGCCCGGAGAGACACACACACACGCATCTGGGACTTGCACCGACACGCGCACACACACACACACACACACACACACACACTAGCCAGGCTGCGTGTTCAGAGACACACACACACACACACACACATCTGGGATTTGCACCAACACGCACACACACACACTCTGTTCTACTGCACGTACAGACTATTAAGTGCCTGTGTAGCGTAGTAAAGACACACAGTCCTGTTTGTTGCCCAGGACCCGGCCCTCTAGCGTAAACATGGCAGGAGAATATGACTAACCATTACCCTCGTTAAATCTGTTCGCTGACATGCCTTCATTATCACCTGTAGTTCAAGTATCTATGGTCCCCCATCACCACACTACCCATGCTAGTCTACCAGACGTCACATCACATACCGGGCCCATACAGGGCCTGTTGCGGGGACCTTCGTTTGCCAGCGTGTTTTTCCACCGCCGTGCCGATTGAAATACACCGACCGCCAACAGGCCCGCCCCTCCCCTCGCTCCCTCCCCGCTCCCTTGCACTCCTATCCTCGCTAGCCCCACCACCACGGAGCTGGGGGACACGGAGGCTACATAGTCTCTCTGCAGCCCCTGGTGGCTGACACCTGTCCTTTTAACAAGATGGAGACCCGTGGGAGAGCGATGGCAAATAAGAAGCCAATCAAAGCCCCTCTCTGATCACAGCACCTTGTCTCTTTTATTAATTTGTTCTGTAAGATTGAGGAGGAGAGCATCAAGGACTGTGTATCGGAGTGGGCGGGCTCCGTTTCAGCAGAAGCTCTATGTTGGCCTGCTCCTTAGTGACATGGGAAACAGCGTTTGTCATGAGGACGGTGGACAAAGACGCTTTCTAGACCCTCTCATCCCCTCGCCTCCTCTTCGTCTGGGGAGGAATAGCGGAGAAGCCAAACTGTTTTGTAGTTCATTTCTGGCGTAGGAACTGCGACACGGTGCCCAATGTGTGACCCCGCTTGACGACGTGATCCAGCACAACCTCGAGAGCTTCAATCAAAATGGCATTAGTGTTCTTGGTACCTCTGCTCTCATCCGGGCTGCTCCCAGTTCAGGACCCCCTGAGTTCTAGGACGATTGTGCCTCTTGAACACCCGGACAGTATTTCTGGAGCTGGTTTTAAGGGCATTTGCAGTGATCAGAGGGCCTTTGCTATTGATTTTAATAGATAGCGGTCTTATCTGTTCTGTGTCTATATTTAAGAAAACAAACAAACCGACAAGAGGCTCAGCAAACGAACTGATTTGATTTGTCTATTGCACGGGAACTATGAACTGAATGTCCAACATCAAGGTCAACTCAGGCAAACCTCCACTGAGATGTTTAGCAACACGTTACTTTTATCACATTTTATCCACATTTATTCTGTTGGGGTTTTTTTTTTAGGCAGTATGCCCATTTTGACGAACAAAGAAATGAAAATAGGATTGTGCCTTTTTTGGAAAACCGATATTTACCGTTTCCCCCTGCCAAACGACAGATGCATGTCGCTTTACCAACTTGCCTTCTGTTTTTATAAAAGAGAGATACAGAACAAATACAACTAAACACATATATTTTATTCAACTATATTGACATCAGATGTTATATTTGAATACAGTCATTTGATACAAATCAGGAAAGCGTACTATTTTTAAAGGTATAAAGATATAGAGAGATGTATATATTTTAATGGGCATATTATTACCAGTATATTCCAGCCTCATTTGCCCCATGCCTTCTGAACGGTGAGCTGAATTGTCAAGTGTCGTAAATGTATATTTGTATTAAATATACAAAGTTTAAAAAAGGAAAAAAAAAAAAAAAAACATTTATAAATATAAAGTACAGGTTTATTCAGGAGAAAGAGGTTGCCATGGGGACAGAGAATATGTTAAGGAGCCCTGGGTCCAATCACAGTCACGCTATGTTTGTTTTAACACCCCTCCGGTCCCTAATGGCTGAGTGCATGGGTGGTGCTACTGCATCAGGACACTGTACACCATTGTGTGTAGCGCTGGACGAGCGGTCAATTTGTAAAAGGGGCTAAGCGGTGCTCTCCCCTCCCTGGCATCGTTTGCTGCGGGTTGCGCCAGTGTGTGTCCCACCCATCTGGTACGCAGCAGGCAGCAAGACAAGCGCCACTGGGAGAGCCGCAATGTTTCACATTGGCGAGCAAAGGCGAGGCGTTTCGTTAAACATTTTCGAACGGTTTTCCGTTTGCTCTAGCGTTCACTGCGAACGCACACACGCAGTTCTCTGTGAACATAGACCGGATTATAAGGGTGGACTTGCGATGTTTAACACATAACGTTAACGTTTTTAAAGTTTATCGAAAATGCGTAAGTTTGCCGTAATGTGACTCTGGCCTGTGCGTGCGCCAGGGAGGAGGTGGGTGGGTGGAGGGGGGGGGGGGGGTCAAGGGACACGGTGGCGACCCCCGCTATTGGACAGTCCCACGGTATCAGCAGCTGGGGTTAGACGGGCAGGCAGACAGGCAGACAGACGGGTCTGGAGGATGGGACTCTGCCCCTCCACAGCAGCAGCCCGTGATAGACACTAACATGGCCTGATGTGACCCCCTCTGGGCCTGTAAGTAAGGGGAACTTGACACTACGTGGGACCCCATCACTCACCCCCGCAGTCTCTGACGTAGGCTACGTAACCATAGAAACCACGCACACAGACAGAGGAAATGACGACATGTATTACAACCGCAGAGCAGAGCAGAGAGAGAGAGGGACTTCCCATCATCTGTGATACTTCTCTTAGTAGATCACAGATGCCCGGCGGCAGGAGAAACTCGAGTCTTGACATCCGCAGCCCGGGGGCGTGCCCGAGTCTCACCGCAGCGTGTTTTTACACCGCAGGCTAGGCGGAAGTGAGCTGACGTAGCGCCGGGGTGTTGTTGGTCCCCTGGGCCGCTGCTTTGAGCAGCCAGGTGTGAATACAGGTGCAGAACAAAATAACAACACACCGTGTAGATATCTCCACTCTTGTGTCTCATTATGGCCGTTTTAATTTTGACATTTGTCGTCGTTATTCTCTGTATATTTCTTTTTCCAGCACGTATTATGTTGTTATAATCTTTAAAAAGAGGAAAACATTTTCTTTTATTTTAATTTTATATTATTATCATTTTTTTATCTTATCATACTTACTTGCCAAGTGTCTGCCTCTCGTCTGTTGACCTCTGACCTCTGGTTTAAGTGACTGTTCATTATTCAACCTCCACTTCCCTGTTACTATATTAACTTTATTTTTAAATTTACGCCTGTTACTTTTGTAACCACGGACAAAAGAGTTGGGTGGTGGGGGGGGTGACCTAATCACATCTGCATTATATTAAAAATATTGTTGCTTTTTTGTTTAGATTTTTTTTGTATTTTTTTTATCTTGTGAATATGCATTTCTTGCCATTGTGGAGGGCTCGTATTCTGTAATTTGAATCGTTTAACTGTATTATTATTTTATTTTGTATTATTTCTTTTTAAATATCAAAGTGTTCCACCTCCTCTCTCTGTTCTCTCGGGCCGTGTCGTCACACACTGGAGAGGAGGTGGAGGGACTCCATTTTGTTACGGATTAACCATCTGTACACATTGTTTATCTTGTATCGTTTCATCTTCATTTGTAATTAAAACAGTAATCAGGGTTCATTAAAAAATAAAAACAAATGCTGGTAAAATGTCTGTTTCCTGTGTTACGTTCATTTTAGTGATGAATCACCGTATTCCCAGAATATAGTTTTCTGAGAACGGACCCACTAATGTATTGTTTCCCAGGATGGTGCATTTAGAATACAGCCTGAAAGGATATAATGTATAACCTGGACATTTAAGATGACGATCTTTCAAATTGACACATTTAATTCCATCTCGGACTGTATAAAAAAAAAAAAAGAAGCTTGCTTCTGAATGTCAAGTGGTTTCTCTTTGGTCAATATAAATAAAATACTTTAATATTGCAGATCTAGTATGGTAAAGTCTTTGATGCTCTTGCCATTTTGGCACCTATGTTGTGAAAGAACGATCCTTCCAAGGCACATATTCTCACTTGGCAGGCTGTTATAGGGCTGTGATTGAACCTCCATAAGGGAGGCAATCTATTTTCGTAATGGAAATTACTTTTACTGTTGAGTAGTCCTGGTGTTTCTTCCCGACACCAAAGATGAGTGCCTTCCTGGTGTATCACTAACTAATTTCCTTTTGCAGTCACAGAACTCTTTATGAAAGATATTGGCAGTCTTGGCCTTAACAGTCTGGAAAATCATCAGCGCTGGACCTTGTCTGTCGTTCAGTTACAACACAAAGCCATATTGTTCTTCAGTCATGCCGCAGGTTTCAGTGAAAGGGTGTAATGCAATGAAATGTGATGCTATAGCCTATAGCTCATAACACCGTTGAGATAACTTGTATGACACCAACTTGTCTTCACACGCAAGAGTAACGATAGTTTAATTCATATGACACATGAAATGGGTGTCAATTATTAGTAAGCAAACATGTATTAACGGTTAATATTAAGATGACAAGTTTGCAAATAGTTGTTTTCCTGGTCATTTGATATGACAGCCCATACATTTGCACAGATTTACAGCGTATCACTAAAAATAAGATGAACTTTAACCTCTATTACCTGCTAGAGGGAAATTGCTAACTTCCTTGCCGGAAACTATGTCTGTGGGAAAGCCAAACAAGGATGCATGACACATTAGATTAGAAGAATTTACTAATAATGAAATGCGGGTCCTAATAATAGTGCCAACGTCAACAAGTACTTGATTGAACTTAAAAAAAGCTCCACGTCGAGATAGTACTGGATTCCTGCAGTGTTTGCTGCCCCTTAGTGGGTAAATATCGGTAAAGCACTTTGATGCTGTAAATGTAACATATTTTACTGTTTTGTATTATTTAGATTTTACTATTATTAGACGTTCACGAATTTGTCTTATTAATTATATATTCGCTTACATTATAATAATCTGAAATAATTGAATAGATTGAAGAATAAAGAGGTCTCTCCTATCTTTAAAAACTAGCACCCTCTGCGGTTGGCATGTGTTATTGCAATATAGTAAACCTTGTCTGGTCTCTACGGGAGTGTCGAGATCTGAAGGTCCGGACAACACAACGTGTAGTTGTAATTGCTTTAATGTTAATTGTTAGATATAAAACACAGAAAAGAGCCCAGGTTTATTCCAAATGAACATCAATTGAATATTACTTACTAATTCAATCGTGGTGTGGCAAAACCCTACAGTAAAAACGAACTTTAGTATGAATGTCTATATGTCTCCAAAAACCCGGCAATCACAAGGAACCTAGTAAAAAAAAAAAACATTGACTGACAGGCTGTTAGGTCTCCTGCTGGGGATGATTGACATGGGTGGTTAAGGTCAGAGGTCAGAGCACATAGGTGAAACCATGTAGATCTATTGGGGGAAACGCCTGACAATAGCAGGATAATTAGCATCCATTAGCATCCCCAAAATACTTTAAACTAAGACAAAGACACCCTTCTGAGACTTCTACAATATGACTTGACAGCAAAAGTGAAAGAAAAATGCTTACTCATAGTTTTTTGTTTTTGTTACTCATTAAATACAATTAATCAATTATTAGCCTATTGAAAATAGTCCTGTGAGTGTGAGATAAAGAGAGAGTAAACATGAAATTCAAAATTTATATTTCTATCATTTTCTATCAGATTTCATGTTGTGTAAAAGGCTTATTCCTTAAATCTCAGATGGCCATGTGCGGACCCCCATACGTGAACCAGTGGATGAGCAAAAACAAACAAGAAATGTGTGTTTTTGGAACGTTCAAGCGTTTTAAAACATTTCTCTTCGCACTTAGTAGGATATAGTATGCTGGTTGTTTTCTCACATATTCACATATGGCACCCTGCTTGCTTTAACAACAACACAAGCCAATAAAAAAACAAAACAAAGGTGTGCGATACTCCAATGTTTGAGAAACACAGAATGCTTTGGTTGTAATCAGTTATTTGGCGATGTAATATTTGAATATTCTGAGAAATTGCATCCTCAAAATATAGACAGTTTTTTATAAATTGTGTTGTTTTGGTTTTAACAGTACCTTCTATTTCATTCGAGAATAAAACAGTCAGTATTGAAAATCAGAGGCGTGTAGAAAACAATAGGTCCAAGATCTGAAATGGCCGAATTATAGCAGATGGAGCAGAAATGTGTGTGTGTGTGTGTGTGTGGGCTATACATTACATCCAGGAATCCAGTGGAGAATACTGTCAGCCATGTCTTCTTCTCTTTCTGCTCTGCGCTAGGCTACTCTTATAGCATGCCTGCCTGACAGTGATAGACAGAGCAGAACATGCCCCCTGCGGTTTATGGCATGCAGGCAGGGCCAGGCACTCACGGCCAGGCGATGCGGTGCTACCTTCAGGAACAGGATGATGGGGCGTCACAAGGACAGCGGTGCAGCATACATAACAGTATGCAGCAGCCTCGCAAAGTGTGCAGTGTGCTCCCCTGGAGGGGAGCTTAAAGGTGGAGTCAGTGATGGCACTCTTAACACACTTTATTTCACTATTTTTCAGCGAATATCACCTCATGGTCTGCTATAGCTCTGTGTGCACGCTGAGGAAGGAAAACACTGTTGTTTTAATTGCACACAGGCGCTGGCTCTGTACGTGTGAGCACAAACAAAGTGGTGCAGACCGCACCACACAACGCTGTCTGAATTTATGCCAAAGCTTTGCCCCCCCCCCCCATTGATCTTCTCTGATTACGCACACAATTAAAGGCATGGTTAATCATTATCGAGAACGCTTGATAACTTTGAGTCAAAATTGAAACACTATAGGGTTTCAATAGGGTCCTCGCACAGTGTGTGCTCGGGCCGGGGCCCTAAATATCCCTCCACGGCGCCGCTCCACACATCGAAACGCACTGTGAAGCAAACATCAACTCACACTGAGGAAGAAAAAACTGGTGTTTTAACAGTACACAGGCGCTGGCTCTGTACGTGTGAGCACTAAGGAGTTGTTGTTGTGAGCGGCGTGAGCCACATTGTTTATGTTCCTATATAAGGAGCCAGGGCTGTGTAGAAGTAGCTGAATATTTTTTCAACACGCACAGAGAACGGTAAGATAGAGAAGTGTGAAGAGATATCTGTTGAAAAAGTGTATTATCTTATAAATAGCCTGCAATAGCGGACTATACCTTTTAAATATAGGCTGCTACTGTGACTTTCTGTCTGTCTGTCTGTCTGCATCTCTCTCTCTCTCGCTTTCTCTCATTTATTCACCCACACACACGCACACACACACATACACAAGACAACCGCTCGAGTGCTTTACATGTCTGGATAGACACTGACTGAATCAGAGAGGCCTCACCACACATACAGTAAAAGCTAATACTATAAATAAATATA
>JAOEGT010001266.1:0-11465 GCA_025447795.1 Speoplatyrhinus poulsoni
GTGTGTTGGAGCAAGGCAACATATAAAACATGCAGGGCTGCGGCTCTCTAGGACCAGGGTTGCCTACCCCTGTCCTAAGATAACTGCTGCCCCCCCCCCTTCCCCGGCCTGTCAACAGGACAAGCTGAACCTAAGCTGCGTCCACAGCCCAGCGGTGGCTGAGCTGATGCGTGGCATCAGGAACCAGATGGAGAGCCTCATCACCGGGCTGCCTCCGCGGGAGATCAGCGCCATGTCCCTGGGCTTGGCTCACAGGTAGCCCCCCTCACCACACACACGCACCACTAGTAACCCAACACAGAGCTATTCAATGTGGTGTCAGAGACCCCTAGTGGGCACTCAGAGGTACTGCAGGGGGTCCTCCAAATTATCTGATTATTACAAACCTATTTTCTTTCAAAAATGTACATGTCAGAAAATGCACATTACCATAAATGCAACCTGTGCTATAAATATATGAATCTGTCAATTATTTTAATGGCTTGGTTAGTGTCATGCTTGCATATATGGCGTTATAGGCCGTCCTACGCATTATTGTTGGCCCGGCAACAAACTGTTATATTATGTGGGATGGGGCGCCGCTGTGCCTGAGGTCTTTGAAGGTCCTATCAGTCTAAGGGGTCCTTGGCCCGATAAATGTTGTAGACCTTTTGTTCAGCGAATGGCTGCCGTCGAAGATCATACCCGCTGACTGAAACCTGGTTAAGACTTCACTCAGTGCTCGTCACTACCACTGAGACAACAGCCTGACTATGAAACTATGTGAGACTTTTATACAAAGCATTAAAACTATTTTCCTGGTTTGTGCCCCCGCCCCCCGATCAGTTTGTCCCGCTACAAGCTGAAGTTCAGTCCGGACAAGGTGGACACCATGATCGTACAAGCAATCTGTAAGTGTCCGCGCGTCTTAAGAAACCGCACGGTCAGAGCGTTGAGTGTGGGCTCGGCGTGAATGTGCATTCTCACTCACCTTGTTCCCCTCGTCTACTCAGCCCTCCTGGACGATCTGGACAAAGAGCTCAACAACTACATCATGCGATGCAGAGAGTGGTACGGCTGGCACTTCCCCGAGCTGGGCAAGGTCATCACGGACAACCTGGCATACTGCAAATCTGTCCGGAAAATAGGTAAGCCAGGACAGCGTGGTGACACCAGAGCCAAGAGTCGGGTCAACTCTGTTCACTCCAGAGGACGGTTTTGTTTTTCTTTTTTTTTCCCACAGCAACGGCGGATCGTAGAATCTATTAACAGTTCCCGGAATTTAGCTGCAAGTACTATAAATCCCCTATAAATGATATTGTACATGTACATCGGTGTGTTAATTTTACTGCTAATTCACAAAAATTGCAGTTATGCATCTGCATTTAACGATTCAAACTGCCCACCAGGCACTCACTGGAACCATATTGCGTTTCCATGAATCGTGTGAAAAATGTGAACTTCCGTTGGCGTGGCTCTGGGTGACACTATTCAGGCACATCCATAGTCATGCAGCAGCCCTAAAACCCCTCTAGGAAAGCGGTTTTATGTGAGGTGTTATTTCTCTTAGTTACACCTTTGCTAAGATTATAGTCTGAAAACCCTGGTCGCTTTGACGTTTGAACAGCCACCCTGCTGGCGGACCCACGAGGGTCAATGGGGGTTTGAAAACCATTTGAATCTCCATATCACCAAACAAATATCTAATATGTTAAAATATATCTTTAGCCATGCATACTGGCTTAAAATGTATTTTAACATACTATACATTTGTTTTGTCCTTTCCTTTTTACCTAAAATATTGTTTAGTTTACCGTTTTAAACGCACATCATCAGAGAGGATATTTATTGCGTAGGCCACAAGCTAGCTTGATGTTGCTCTAACATGTTGTTTACGCTACGTGTCACTAGGTTTTCGCACCAACGTGGCCACCACAGACATGTCGGACCTCTTGCCGGAGGAGGTCGAAGCGGAGGTGAAGCTGGCCGCAGAGATCTCCATGGGAACGGAAGTGTCCGACCAGGACATTGACAACATAATGCACTTGTGCGACCAGGTGTGTAGCTTCCCCACCCCCGCCATTGGCTGTATACGGGCGAGATCGTTGTGGCAGTGGTGATGATGACTACATCAGTCTTATTTCCTGAATCAAACCATGTGGGTTTCTCAGTCACTACCTCGTCTGAGCTGTCACGCGGCACCGCAAAATAAACGGGCGTACTTGACTTCCCTTTGAACCTCGGATTCACTTGAGCGACCAACTGAGGGCTGCAACAGAAAATTGGGTCTGAGTGGGGAAGAAATTACCTCTACAAACATTGGGTCAAATCTAGGCTAGACCTCCTTTTTGTCATTATTGCTTGCTGCTGATATTCATGACCTCATTCTCAACCCCCCCCCACCCCCACCCCCAGGTGATTGAAATCACGGAGTACCGCGCCCAGCTGTACGACTACCTGAAGAATCGCATGATGGCCATCGCCCCCAACCTCACAGTGATGGTGGGCGAGCTGGTCGGTGCCCGCCTAATTTCCCACGCCGGTGAGGAGAGAGGGGGAGGGATTCGGGGGCGGGGGGGGGGGGGCTTGTAAGGTTCCTCAAGCGGTGATGATGATGACCACGTGTCACTGTCCTGAAACCAACTGAGGGTATTATGTCACTACCTCATCTGAGCTTGCGTTCCTCGGAACAGGAAACCTTCCAACGCTGTGTGAACGTAGCAGCATGCCGGCGGCGTTGCGATCGTTAACCTTTGACCCCTTTTGCTTGGCGTCAGGCTCCCTGCTGAACCTGGCGAAGCACCCGGCCTCCACGGTGCAGATCCTTGGCGCGGAGAAGGCTCTGTTCAGGGCCCTGAAGACGCGCAAGGACACGCCCAAGTACGGCCTCATCTACCACGCCTCCCTGGTGGGCCAGACCACAGCCAAGAACAAGGGCAAGGTGAGCTGTGTCCACTAGGACCTTCAGTCTTATAAGACTGTTAAGTCTTATATTGTGTCTGCAGTATAAGATTGTCTTGTACTGTAGACACAATATAAGACTAAACATCTTATGACTGTTAGTCTTATATTATAAGATTCTTAGTCTTGCATTGTGTCCACATTTTATCTGTGACATGAAACACATTCCAAAAACTGAAAGTCAACCTGAACCCCCTTCCCGATTTCTGTCCAGATCTCCCGAATGCTGGCGGCCAAGTCTGCCCTGGCCATCCGCTACGATGCCCTGGGAGAGGACACCAACGCTGAGATGGGCATAGAGAACCGTGCCAAGCTGGAGGCCAGACTGCGCCAACTGGAGGAGAGAGGAGTACGTCGTCCTGTCAGCTGTTGTGTAGCTAGAGAGAGTGAAATTGTAACAGAGAGGGTTCGCCGCAGGGCACTTCCTCGTTTGATTAGTGGAAGTGGGGGGTGGCTTTTCTCCCTTAATGCGGACCAGAACGACCCATGCAAGTCGATGGCGAGGTCCGCGGGTTTTACCACGCCATTGGCGATTATTTATTTCTGGGTGCCGTTGATGGGTATATTGAGTATATTTACATGAATTCCCCAAGTACCTACGATCAATCTGAGGCCTGTGATATTTAATAATTATCATCACCTCTGTCACCCAAAACTTAACGTGCTGATTTTTCTCTGCAGATCCGAAGAATTAGCGGAACGGGCAAAGCTATGGCAAAATCTGACAAATACCAACACAAAAGGTAAAACAGAGAGGTAATACCCCGGCCCCCCTCCCCAAACAAGTGTCCAAACACACGTGAAACGTTTACCGTCTCTCAACAGCAACGTCAAAGTGTACGATCCGTCTGGCGACTCTACGCTCCCCACCACCTCGAAGAAGAGGAAGTTTGACGAGGTGGCAGAAGCCGAGGAACCTGCAACGCCAGCGGTGAAATCCAAAAGGCCCAAGAAAGACACGGTAGCAGAAGGTGAGAGAAATACAAACACACACACGTGCGTACCCGTAATGCGGTAGCCCCTCTTGTTGACGTTGTGATGCATGAGCTGTCTTCTTCATGTGCTTTTCTAGAAGCCCAGGCAGAAACGTCGACATCAGCGGCGGCAGAAGAGACTCCCAAGAAGAAGAAAAAGAAAGAAAAGAAGGCTGTGGAGGTTAAACAAGAGCCGATTGAGGAAGAAGGCGAGGCAGAAGAAGTAAGTTGGAAGTGGGGTGGAAAAATCTGCCGTAGTCACTTCATATTAGAAATATGGACATTACAGCCAAGTCCAAATTAATGTCTATTACATATCAATGAGTCGCTGGTATTGTAAATAACATTTAAGGTATAGTCGGCTATTGAAAGCTAATTGTAAGCTAAAACACTTTTTGTCATATTCACCAAATATCTCCACATTTTGCTATTTTAGTGTGTTGAAAAAAGAATCCGGTATACACCCTTTAATGCAGGGTTAGTCATTAATGATTCTATGTAATTGGCTCATTGTGTGGTTGCACTTAAACATTTAAGCTGCTGTTTGAGCCATTAGACTGTAAATAGTTCTTATTCTCTTTTTTGTAACATGTCACAAGGGCTCACATCAAAGAAATAAATACATGAATGGCCTGGAGTCTTCTGTACTGGCCACATTCATTCAGATGATATGGTTTAGTCAGTTTGAAAGCTGTAAATGTTAATTGGGACACAAATGGATCCGTAATGTCTCTGTAGAAGCCAGACATCCTTGCAGAATGACTCATTGTCTTGTCGTTTTCCTCCAGGCCACAGAAAAGAAGAAGAAAAAGAAGAAGAGGAAGGTCAAGGAGGAGGAGGAAGACGACTAAAAGAACTTTATATATTTTTTTATATATTTTTTTTGTAGTTTGTGTATCGCAAAAGTACGAGTGCCTGTTTGGACATCAGTGAAGAATGCATGTATGTGAAATCAGAGAGTCATTAGATCTTTTTTTTATTTGATTTGATTACAATTCATTGTATTTTTATTGAGTTGCAAAATTAGTGATAATGACCGACTGTAAAATAAAAAATGTTTTCCTGCTTTTATTTTAGAACGGCTATTCTATAAGAGCCCCTGGAATGGATTTGTTATTTTGTATGCTGTGTGTGAACAAATCTGTTCACGCTGACGCCAATGAACAGCACCGCAGGAGAACAATGTTATGTATAAACAGTTAACCTATCCTCTGATGATGGAATAAACCATTTACCTGAATGGTGTTTTTTATTTTGTTATGTTGATAGAAGTCTGGGCTGAACGCATTGTTTAAACAAAACGAATTAAAAAAAAAGCATAATTGATAGTTACATACTATTGGTGTAAGTTAGACCTGCATGGATAATGGCAAATGCTGTTTAATCACAAGAGCCTGGAAAACTGAGGACCACTGCGGCAATTTTCACTGAACATTTTTATTTACATATTATATAATTTTACAGTATTTTTATACTATTAGGTTATAAAAATTGGCGGTCAGATCGTAATTTCGTATTAACTGTTGGATGTGTGTGACAGATTACTTCAGCATGAAATATCAGTTTGGCCCATTGACTTCTCTAGACTCTACTACAGTGCCTTGCCTACGTACGTACCACGTGGTGGCATGTGAGGTTTTGGATGTGTTTATGAAGTACAAGCTGTTACGCCTGGTCTTGGAAGTCTAGCTAGTGTTTAGCTGAACACACAACCCTACACAATGTCTCAATTACAAGCGAGGTTCTTCACTGAGAACAAAAGGTGAGATCATTGATACATTTGCTGAAAATTATTTTGCTAATGGGCTAACTTGGCCGACCAGCATCACATGTGCTGTGAATGTGATGCTAACCCTAACTTATTCAGCCATCAGGTTACGGTACATTTGATAAGTTGGTCCAATCGTTTAAACCAATGTGGGACAGTCAGAAGCAATGTTAGTGCTTGCGGAGAAACTGTTAAGGGCAGAGGTATATTCTGCTTGATTTAGTTAGCTAGGCCATCCAACGACCATGTATTCCCATAGTTGGTCAAGTGTTAACCAAATCCTCTCTCTCTCTCGAAGATATGCAATTGATGACGTCCCGTTCTCCATACCAGCTACCTCTGAAATACAGGATCTCAGCAATGTCATCAATAAGCTTCTGGAAGCAAAAAATGGTAAACCTTAATTACATCAGGTCTGGCCTGTCAGTCTTTTGCGTTTGTTTGCTTCACTGGCTTCATCTTATGAACGTCTTTCACTGGGTAATATCCTGGTAATATCTTGCCACAGTTGGGTACTAGCATTTATTAGTAACTATGTGTTGTGCTTCCTTAGCATCCCACAACCAGGTGGACTTTGACTTCCTGATCAGAGGGCAGTTTCTACGGACCTCCCTGTCTGCTCATATAGAGACGGAGGGCATATCGACGGTATGAGCAACATTCACACCTACGCTATAACAGGTTCACTGGACTGCAGTCAGTACCCAGCCTCGGGAGACCATCCTTATCTTGGCAAGCTCCAATGTCATTTACGCTGTGAGAATCAGTATGGAACCCCTCGAGTCGATATATTCTGCGTCTCTACGGGTGACAACCGCTCTTGCATTGAGGTTGTTCCAAACTGACTCTCTGAGAAATGAAATTGAAGCTTGCAAGATAAGGATGTTCAGACCCATCATGCATGAGTGCATTGAATATAGGAGACCTAAAATGTGGAATTAAGACTAATTCTGCACAAATCTTCTTCATGCAGATATGCAGTGAAGTGAGCTAATTCCACAACATACTTTTCCCACCCACTGCCAATGTATAGCCTCCACTCACTGCATTACAAGCATTGTTTGTAATGCGTAAACCCCCGGTTAAAATCAAATAATAATTGCTACAGTACATCTCCAGTGTAAAAATAAAATGTAGTTCAGCATATGATGCTATACAGGGTTTTAGTCAGTCATAACCCCCATCTGTGGTTGTTTTTTTTTTTCCCCAGGAAGATGTGGTGGAAATTGAGTATGTGGAGAGAATCACGGCTCCGGAGCCTGAGGAGTGTATGATGCACGACGACTGGATCAGCTCCATACAGGCGGACTCCGAATGGTGAGGCGTCTGGGCGTCACAGTACCGGGATTAGCCGCGCTGCTCTCACCATTTTTGTGTTCTCGTCAGCACCGTCTTCGTGTCTCGTCCTCGCAGGATCCTGTCGGGCTCCTACGACAAGACGGCCAAGATCTGGACCGCGGAGGGCAAGGCAGTGATGACGGTGGCCGGACACACAGATGTGGTCAAGGATGTGGCCTGGGCCAAGAGAGGTGAGCGCTGTGCCGGTTGCCCCGAATGCCTTCTGTTAAGGGATTATCACTTATTATTTATTTTTTTATTTTTACTCGTGACATAACAGAAAATGCACAAAATGCATTTATTGTATGTATAAATTAACCTATTCTTAAATAGATGCACAAATCACATGCTGTATTCACTACTTATTTGGTCTTGCATATAGGCTAATTCATAAGTAATGATGGCTAGGTTTATCAAGAGACCAATAGGCTAAATTTATATTTGGTTCATCTACGTGGTTTGTTTACTGTTCTCATGGTTACCTCCAAAACAAGGCGCATCGCTTCCGCAACTCGGAAGTTACTGAACTTCGGAATACGAAGTTGCGTATTAACGAGGTTAATTCAACGGGAGGACTTATTGAGATAAGAATGCCATGTTCAGGGTTCCTACTGGTCATGGAATTTATGGACTTTTTCTAACATGAGAAGTCAGGGAATTTGTTTTTTATGCCATACTGGCCGTGCGTTTTACCAAGGCAGTGTTCTGGTGACCTTTTATTTTTACGTTTATTATAGGTCATGAAAATTAAGATTTTTAGTGAGGCAAAAGTAATGGAATTTGACATTTTACTTACAGTGGGAAACCTGTACATTCTTGCAGACTTCCCAAAAATGAATTAGAGCTTTAATATCTGCTGCGATGACATGGCAGTGGTTATTACATGTTCTGAGATGACCTTACAACCCCGTGTATGTGCAGATGGTCTGACCTCCTTGCTCCTGACTGCCTCTCTGGACCAGACCATTCTGCTGTGGGAGTGGAACTCCGAGAAGAACAAGGTCAAGGCCAGACACTGTTGCCGTGGACACGCAGGTAGCGTGGACACCGTGGCAACAGACCCCACCGGCTCTAAGGTAGGATGAGCAGAGGGGTGGTTTGGTCACTGTGACTGTGGTATGTGAAAGCTTCCTTAACACCTCTATGAAACACCTGGCGTTGTAGACTGACAGGTGCATTTGATGTAGGAATCCTGTGAAAACATTTCCAGGGTGCATTTGGACCAGAATATAATGTTTATCAGAAACAGTGGAAAGGTTGCAAATAAAAACATAATTTTGGCTCATTTAAAAACGGCGTGTATTGTTGAGGAAAATGGTGGAGGACAAATGGCTTTACACATATGGGTGTTGCTAAAGTGTATAATAACTATTAAAGGGACAATATTATTGTTTTTGTCACCTTTACCTAGTTCTGCAGTGGGTCCTGGGACAAAATGCTGAAGATCTGGTCTGCAGGTATGCTATGAATTGTAAGCTATTCTAGTTCAACGGGTTGATCGGACATTTGACAAACGGCAGTGAACATCATGAACCTTTATTTCAGTGCCCACGGAAGAGGAGGATGAGATTGAAGAGCCCCCCAACAGACCCCGAAAAAAACAGAAGACAGAACAACTGGGCCTCACCAGGGTTAGCGCAGTATTATTTGTAATGGAGTTTTGTTTGCAGCATATTTCAAGTTTAGTTTCCACTTACTGTCCAACATTTTACTGGATGTGGTATTACATATTTACATCCGTTTCAAAGATGGCTGCCGAGTAGAGAGACTTGCCTAGGAGGACTTTGTAAGAGTGGGAACCCTGAGCTTGTCAAATAAAGATGCGCCAATGAACCATTGTGGTCTGACTCCTCTTTCCCCGCTCCCCCCCCCATAAAGACGCCGTTGATGACGCTTTCTGGGCACAACGAGGCGGTGTCCTCTGTCCTGTGGAGCAACGGCGAAGAGCTGTGCAGTGCATCGTGGGATCACACCATCCGCGTGTGGGACGCTGAGAATGGCGTGGAGAAGACAACACTGGTGGGACAGGGACACACACACACAGAACTGGTTAGAACTGACCGATCCCAAGCCTCCCTTAGTTACTGTAACCAAGTTGGACAAAACAAACAGCACAGTAGGCTATAACAGGAAAAACACAGTTGATGGAGGTTCTGTCGGATTCCATACTTGTTCAACTGTTATTGGAGGACAGGTTGAGAAGGAGCGTGTCTTGGGACCGGTCCATTGAGGATTAATTTCGGCGTGATGATTATGATTATGTGCTCTTTTCCCAGACGGGCAGCAAGGTGTTCAACTGCATCTCCTACTCTCCTCTGTGTCGGCGTCTGGCCTCGGGCAGTACTGACCGGCACGTCAGGCTGTATGACCTACGCACCAAAGGTACGGCCCCGTCACTGTCCAGTGATTACACACCTGTTCAGGTAGCTGTGTGTGTGTGATTTAAACATAAAATTAATGTTGTTCTCTCTCCTGATTGGCTGGCTCACCATCGTACCTTCCGTTGTCTTAACCTTAAAAATAGGATCTGTGTAAATGCAGCTATCGTCCCAACCCTCTTCTCAGATGGCTCCTTGGTGCTGCTGTCTCTGACCTCTCACACCGGCTGGGTCACGGCAGTGAAATGGGCGCCTTCCCACGAACACCAGCTGATCTCCGGCTCCCTGGACAGCATCGTGAAGCTGTGGGACACAAGAAGGTCTGTGGGGCCCTTTATTTAAAGCAGGGCTGTTCAACTCCGGTCCTGGAGGGCTGCAACCTGCATGTTTTAGATCTCTCCCTGCTCAATCAAGATTGTTAGAAGCCTGATAAGGCCAGTTAATTTGATTCAGGTGTGTTGGAGCAGGGAGAGATCTAAAACATGCAGGACGATGTGGCCCTCCAGGACCGGAGTTGAATAGCCCTTTATGTAAAAGGTGGTGTCAGCGATTCTGGGGAAAGCTTGTTTTGTGTTTGAAATGCCTCTTCCTTCAATGCCATAGGGTGCTCCCTCAGAAGCCCCCCCCCCACAACACACATTGGACACGCATTGCCGACGCTGGATTAGTGTTGTGTGGTGCGGTCTGCACCACTTTGTTTGTATTTACAGTGCCAGGGCTGGTGTAGAAACACCATATTTGTTTTTCCCAGCACACAAATTCACTGAATTTGACAAATTGTATTGGTTTACATTGCTAACTCCAGCATTAAAGCTGCTGCAGTGATGTTTTTGCTAATCGGACTGAGCACATTTTGGCTTTGGCTTTAGCTGCCCATGATCAGTGTTGGGCAGTATCTAGTTGCTGTAATATTATAACTATTTTTTTTTCCAGTAACTAGTAGTGTAACTAATTCTTATTTCTGAAACGGTAATAATATTACAATTACTAAGTAATGCTGCATTACTGTGTTATAAGAAAGAGGTTTCTGGTCCCAGCAAACTTAGGGTAGGCTAATTGAACCAACCTGTCAATCATCTGGTTTGAGAGGCTGCAATGTTTTCACTGTGGCTGATTGTTGACTCCTAAGGTTAATTATTGTTCCATTAAAGAGGATTCAATTCTAAAATGAGCTGGCTACACAGGTTGTCATTGTTCTGAAGAGGCGAGGCAGGGTAGTGATTGTGAAAGTGATATAGTAAAGTAACGTAACTAATTACTTTTAATGCCCAGTAATAAGTAATAAGTAATAATTCATTACAATTCCTGAGTAACTTGCCCAACACAATTAATTTTGTTTTGTTGTCTTTCAGCCCAAAGGCACCTCTTTATGATTTGGCTGCTCACGAGGACAAAGTATTCTGTGTGGACTGGACTGAAAGTGGGGTAAGACCACTGGTTCTCGATGCCCCCCCCCCACGGGGCATTATTTAATTGACCTTATTCCCACGGCAGCCATCTTCCTCTGGAGAATTTGATTTCAGAGGAAGATGGCTGCCGTGTATATAAGATCAATTAGGGAGGCAGTTTAGAACTTGCACAATCTTGAAACTAATGCGCTGTCAAATCTATGAGCAACCTTAAATGTTTATAATATCGCATGTAATTGAAACTTTACATTTAAAAAGTGACAAATGGTCTAATAGATTTGTAACCGTCTGTATCCAATTTGTTTTTTTGTATTTTCAGATGATGTTGAGCGGTGGCGCAGATAACAAGCTGTACACCTACAAATATTCCGTCTGTGAAACAGATGCTGGGGCTTAGCTTCAGCAGATAGCATGAACATCAAACACCTGAAGGGCAGACTGTATTTAGATATGGACATTATTAACTTCATTGTTCTGACAATATATTCATTTGTTGAAGTATTTTAACTGTTATACACCTTTGCTGTGTTTGTTTATAAAAACAAAAATGTCTCATTTAGTCTTTGTTTCTGATACATTTAAATGACGTAAATGAATTTGGCCCTCTGACCTATAGCGTTGTCATTTATTTTTAAATTATTATAAGGTAAATGGTAAC
>JAOEGT010001277.1:0-11465 GCA_025447795.1 Speoplatyrhinus poulsoni
TTTGGGGTCCCCTGCTGAAGCTGCTGCCCCCGCGACCCGACTCTGGATAAGCGGATGAAGATGGATGGATGGATGGAAAAATAATCATGACTCCAACATGAATTTAGCAGTATAACCAAAATATATCCAATCCAAGCAGCAGCATCCTATTTGTTTCTTGACAACTTCCTTTCAGGTGTTTAAGAGCAAGGCACTTAAACTTTAGTTTCCTAGTCAACAGTTACATAATTTGATAGGTCTACTATCCAGCTCTCAGGTCATGATGTGTATGTGTGTGTGTGTGTGTGTGTGTAACTGTGGCCGGATAAACCCACCAGGGTATTTGCCAAGTATAGGGCTCAACAGTGAAAACCTAGGGCTCAGCCATGTCTTGTTCTGGCCCATGTATACAGTACAGACAGCCAAAGGTCCCCCAAAAGATAAAGGGCACCAGGGTACTTGTGCCTGGTAAGTAATCTTGCCCTGAATGTAACCCTGACATTTATGTGTATATGTTTGTGGTGACTTCTAATTGCTATTACAGTATGTCTATACTTAAACAGTGTTATTATAATGTTAGACTTGAAAATGTTCTGAAAATGTTAACTGGTGACTGTTGTGTTCTTCTCAGAAGAATTTCTGGAGCTCCAGATAAGAGGCAGAGATGGAAACATTCTCACAGAGGCCTCAGAACACACATTCACCTGCCAGTGATCAACATCAGAGGGGAAATTACACGACATACCTTCCATCCCCAAATCGGATGGACAGACTGAAGGGAAGATGAGAAGAGAAGGGAAAAGAGGGGAAGAAGAGGAGGGGTTAGAGAATACAGTTGGCAGAGAGCAATGTTTTAGGAATGTAGAGGACAGAGGCATTCTCAGGTGGGAAGAACTGAAAGAACGTGGAATTACTTTAATATAAAAATAATATGGCATTTCATATGATGTGGCAAGAATTCTACATATCAAACTGAATCAGATTAAATATAATAGTGATTTTGTTGCTAAATTATGCTGTACATCAGAGGTCTTTTCTTGTCTTATAGAAACACGGCACAGAGACCCCCTATCACATACAGTATAAAATATTTAGTTGCCGGGACAACAATATTGTGTAGGGCGGTCTATAGTGCCATGTATAAAGATAGGCCACTAATTAATCCATTAAAATAATTGACACACACACACACACATATATATATATATATATATATATATATATAGAGAGAGAGAGAGCTAGAGATACAGTATATATACATTTATAGCACGTTGTATTTATGTTCATGTATATTTTCGGACATCTACATTTTTGGAGATGTCCATGTTTTAGATGTCTCCTTGCTGCATCACACCTGATTCAAATGAATGGGTCATCAGGCTTCATTAAAACTACATGCGGGACAGTGGCCCTCTAGGACTGGGCAACACTGTACACCAGGGTTATTCAATTCCAGTCCTGGAGAGCCGTGCTGCCCTGCATGTTTAAGACGTCTCTCTGCTCCAGCTCACCTGATTCTAATGAATGGGTCATCAGGCTTCTAACGACCCATTCCTTAAAACAACATGCACGGCAGTGGTCCTCCAGGACTGGAATTGAATAGC
Source organism: Speoplatyrhinus poulsoni (assembly GCA_025447795.1). Classification (NCBI taxonomy): domain Eukaryota; kingdom Metazoa; phylum Chordata; class Actinopteri; order Percopsiformes; family Amblyopsidae; genus Speoplatyrhinus; species Speoplatyrhinus poulsoni. Next base: position 1,584 of record JAOEGT010001277.1, read on the forward strand.
CCTGCTTGTACACAGTATGTAATAATATATCCTCTACATCAACTAAATATATAAAAGTGAAGTGATATGTGGAGCAAAGAGGAGCACAGAACATAAATGTGATGTACTGTGTTAGTTTGACAGCTGCTAACTTTATCTTTGTGCTCAGCGTCCAGGCTTAAACAGCGGCACGGCAGTCTGGGCTAAATGCAGCCTGACTGTAAGCCAGCACTGATAGGCAATGGTAAAAATAGATACAATATACACGCACAAAAAAAACATCCAGCAAAAGGTTTATTGTAATGTGTTTTAATGTGATATTTATCTTACCAAAGAAAAAAAAGATTTCATTGTACATACATAATTACTTTTTTGGACAGAGATTTGCGTGTTTATTTTTAAAAGACTGTGAAGATACACTGAATAACATAATAGCAATTAAGGGGGCCATCTGTGAAAAATTAATGATTTAAATTGTAGATGATTTGAGATATGTATTAAAACAAAAGATAGCAGCTATAATTGGTGATTTCAGAATAGAATGATTGTCAACAGCAGCGTTCACAACATGATTTGAGTATTGCAACTTCAGGTATGTCATGCTATTGGAAAGTAAATAATCTCAAACAATACATTTATAAGCACACTTATTCAAGTTATTTCAAAGTTTATATGGGACTATTAAAACCATATTATTATATGGATGTGTATGCAACACATATATATGGGACATTTCATTCAGCTGGTTAAGTACAATAGGAACAGAATTTTGACTTCAGCATTATTTTGCTGAAATAATGAAATAGCCAGAATATTGTGTGGGTGTGAACATAGTCATTGTCACCAAGACTGTTACTGCTGAGTAAATGTGAACAAGTGGCTATCCTTATAGCTGTGCTAAATTCAGCTAAATTCAGAGGTCTGGTGTGCAATGTGAGATGGTTTAAAGGCCAGTCCATATAGGGTCCGTCTGAACCACCAGGGTAAGAATGTAGGGAGCAGTCTTCCTGTAACGGGAAGAATTCGGAGAGGATTTAGCCTCGGAATTTCAAACTCGCACAGAACTGCTTCTTATACCATAAATTTCTATAAACTACAACTGTCAGACATTGAGCATCTCTTGCTCTCTGTCTACTTCAATTTGACCAAGTATTGGTGAAAACAGTTTATCAATATTTTATTACCACTGGAATACATGTATAAATTAGGACCGCCATTTATCAATTTTCCCTTAGTCAGGACCAAGAATTTCATTTGTTTGCCGATATTATGTATGTTCAATGCTGAATGAGTTATTTCATCAACTTTCATAAAATCATCTCTGGTATTCACTGAAGTTACAATAATATGAGGTAATTCTGCAGAAAAGTGTAGTTTAAAATATTTATCTGCCGTGTTTTCATTATTTTAGTCAAGGACACAGGGAATATACCAAAGTCAGAAGTGGAGCTACAAACATTGATGGAACACCATACTGCTTTTAATTTAACCCCTTACAATCAAGCCCTACCTTAAGAGTTTGGAATATTCTTTAACTATAATATTACATACCAAAAAATAAAAAGAATAAAAAAAAAGAATAAAATAACAAAAAACCTTTGGGTGTGTTGAATAGCATTCCCTTGAATAGCCATGCATTTATATTATAGGCCTTACTGTATGAAGTATTGACAGAAAGAATTAGCCAAAGTTGTTTTGATAAAATTTGGTTCAAATGACACTGAATTTCCGTTTTAAATAACCACTGAAAAGTTGAAAACTGCTATCATTGGAGGATTACATTGGACAACCCACATTAAAACGTATCTTTGTAATCTCTCTTGATTCACAACAATAACAGACTGCAAAAGAAAGTACCGTTATGACATTCCAACATTCCTATAACCGCCTAACCAAAGAAATATGTAGGGGGAAAATCGGACTGATTTACAGACCACCAGTAATGGTACAGAGATAAAAAAGAGGCGCAAATGGATTAAATAAAATATTCCATCAAATATATAGCAAATTAATCAGTTGCTAATATAAATGCTATTGCCTTAGGGTCTTCAGAGGGTGTGATGTCCTTTATCAAGCATTCCATAGGCAATACTGTGATAGCATCATCATCATTATTATTATTAAGAGCACTGTTATTCAAATTGTTGTCCTGCATGGAGGATTTCACACATCCTGGGCTGTCTTTTGGCCTATTAGTAGCAGTTTTTTTTCTGGTATTGAAGCCACTTAGTCTTGAAGCTAAAGATCTTCTAGGTCGAGGCTTTCTCAGTTTCTTCTTCTCAGGATCGTGGATGACACTATGTCGCTGCAGGCTCTTCTTCATGGCAAAGGTCTTCCCGCAGCCCTCGTGAGTGCAGGTGAATGGCTGCAAGCCTTCATGGAAGCTATTAATGTGACTTTGCAGGTTAAAGAGTGTGGTATATGTCCTCTCACAGCTGTCCCTGGGGCACTTCAGCACCATCCGCGTATCTGAGTGGACGCGTTGGTGCTGACGCAGAAACCAAGAGTCGCGAAAAGACTTGTCACAGTGCTCACACTTTATTAGGGCCCTGTGCGAGTCCTTCCTGTGCTTCAGGTAATCTGTCCAGGTTTTCCCGATGAACCCACAGCCCTCTTCCGTACAGGGGTAACCGGTATGCACCTTTTCGTGTCGTTTAAGCTTGCTGGGGAAGGTGAATCGCATCTGGCAACCATCGTAGGGGCACAAATAAGGTGGAAGCAGGGTGTGCTGCTCACACATATGCGCCCTGAGCTGTTTGTTCTTTCTAAAAACGAGGTTGCAACCCTCGAATGTGCAGGCGTATGTCTTCTTACCATCAGCGTGGCAGCGCTGAAAGTGCCTGTCCTTGTTTGAATTGGTGGTGAAACTTTCCGTACAGCCATCAAAACTACATCGAAAGGGCCTGACGCCACTGTGAATTAAATCATGCCGGTCCAAATGGTATTTGCTACAGAAGGACTTACTGCATCCCTCGCGCTCGCATGTGAACGACTTCACTCCGGTGTGTTTACAAATATGAGCGTCGAGTTTCCATTGTTTGTTATAGGACGCCTCGCAGTCCGCGAAGGAACAGAAATAACGTTTGTACTCTACCACTTTGACGTCCATTTGCGATGGCGATAGCACGTTTCTTGTACGAGGAACAAATTACCCACAATCCCCCTACGGAACCAGTACAGGATGTCTGTTCTCACATTCCGGAAATGACTAAGTTGTAACAGCGACGTGTATGTGTGAAACAACAACAAACCGTGGAAACAATTTGCTGTCTGTATTGTTATTAGAATCCAGTAAGTATTGTTTTATTTCATTTTAACCACGCCAACGAACAGTGCATCACTATATACCAATAAACGACGCCTGCTACCGTATGGAGAGAGCAAGAAGGCAACGTTAGTATTATCGCAGCGTACCGGTACTGTACACTGCTGTACTGACGTTAGCTTGCATTTAGCCATTGCTAATCGGAGGTTGGGCATATCAAATATTCGCCAATGGTAAAGGTTATCGCGTCTAAAATATATATATTTTTAATAATTCAAGATGGCGGCCACAATTATGGACTTAGTTAAGATAGCCAAATTGCCTGTGTTTGTGCTCAGTCAGCGAATTTAGTACGTACCGGTACGGTATAGCAATCTCAGGTCAGAGGTATGGTACGGTACTGTACGGTACCGTAGCCAGCTACCGTACAGGTACCAACTAACCATGCTACTCAATTTCTCAACCGACATAAGTATTATTAGCCTAGAATCTATCCATGCTGATGTCAAGCAATCAATAAACTGTCAAATTGTATTTTTAAGTATTGAAAACAGGGTGATTCCTCTACTAGTGTGGACGAGCAGTCGTCAGAATGGTGAGTAAAAACCTATACCGTTAGCCTAATGCCCGTAGTGTCTACTGTCAGGTAGGCCTACTAACTACCTTACATTTCTGCATTTTACCCGTACCGGTATGTCATTATTTTACTGATATTTGATACATTTACATCATGTAAAATAAGATAAAATGCAACATGCTGATTAAAATGTCATTACACACCGTCTGCACAAACAGGCATATTGAGCCTAGCTAAAGGAACAATATATCACTCAATGTATTATGCAATTACTGAAATGTAATATATGTACATTATTGATGTAATGAATTATTCAATGTTTTAACAGGGTGAAAGAAAAGGAACAAACAAATACTACCCTCCAGACTTCGACCCAGCTAAGGTGTTGAACTGTTAAATTGTATTATCTGATAGCCTGAAAGTTACATTAAGTATACCACTATAGACCAGATGTTATGACATATTCTGAGCCACAAACATCAAAAACAGGTTTGACATAGGCAGACCCAGATTAACAATGAGGCTAGGGGAACTTCAACCAGGGGCCAGGTCAGCTCCTATATGCACAGAATATAGTATGTCATACACTTGCTGGTATACACCTTCTTGAAAGTGTTATCTCAAATTTTCTACAATGTACATTATCGATCACTAGTCCCATGTTGATTTGTCAAAGGATGAAACGGCACACATTCAAACATGTAACAAGCACAGAGGTTTGTAAAGCAGATTATCATAATGTCAATATTGGAATTTCATTTTATCACTTTATGATTGAATCACTGTTCTGTTGAGCAGGGTTGAGGGACCAATTAGGTTGGTTTGAGATGCAGCTATGTTTAGCAATCTACAGGTGAACTGCAGTGCTGATTTGGATTGTGGCTTTGTTGACAGTTCCCCTACTCTGGAGCTTTAACAGTTCCAGAATAGTATGCTAGGGGCCTCTTGTGGCCAACGTTAGTATTGCATATTGTGAGTGCAAAACTCTTGTCTTCCCTATCAGTCTCTCTACTCGGTTCATAGCTGTACCTACCTTGCTATAGTTGTTTATATTTTGCAGATGGTTTTTAAAGTGCTAATATATAACAAATGAAAGGGTGCTCTTGTTTCATTTTATGCACCATATAGAAACATGCATGCCATATATATAGTTAGTAGCCTATCAGTTGAGGTGTGCTTTCCTTCTGTAATAATTGGAACGCCAGTGATACATACACAGACAGAGCTTTAAGTCATTGGAACAGGCATAGCCCCAAACCCGTGTGTCCTTAATCAGGGACATGTTCATAGGTGTTGAGGGTGCATATGGAGAACACTTATCATGACATGAAGCATACATCTGTGTAAATATAAGATGCATTTATTTCATTTCATTACATTTTAATAAAGATAATACATATTTATGAGAAAAGGCGTGTGTGTGTGTACTATACACACACATACTATTTTTGAACATGCTAATATATTTTACGTATTCATCTGGTTTTCCCTGTGTCACCAGCATGGCTCTCTTAATGGCTACCACAAAACTCATGCTCTTCGAGAGCGTGCTAGGAAACTGTCTCAAGGCATCCTCATTATCAGGTTGGTATGGTCACATACTGTACACAGGTCACACTGAGCTGGTTAGCACTGATAACAATGTACAGGTGTATGGACTCCTGTACAAAATGATTTGGCTGCTAAACAACCTTTCACTTCTTAGAAAGGAAAATCTGCCTACATATTTAAATGTATAGCTATTGCAACAACACATCATCAATAAGGGTACTAATCTGTCTCACGTCGGTCTAATCACAACTCACATGCTTCAAAACCCAAATAAGATATGTGTAAACAATATATACACCCGTTTGACAAGTGCCATTTATTGGTTTATGATAGTAATAAGCGACAACAGATGTATGTTTGTTTGTTTAATAATAGATTTGGCTCCGACAACACAAATAGTCCTGCAACCATAATTCTAATAACATTCTCATTGGTTGAATGTTTGTTTTTATTCTATAATACTTTTGTCCTTAGATATCAGTAAGAGCAGTCTGGATAAACAAACAAGTATTGACTAGGCCATGTGTATTTTATTACTTGATTACATGTGAAAATCAGCAACAATTTTGTGGTTTGTACTTGGTAGGTTTGAGATGCCATACAACATATGGTGTGATGGCTGCAAGAATCACATTGGCATGGGTAAGTAAGCAAAACGATCTAGACCATTCATTAACGGTTTGTTGAAAATGTCATATTTCATAACTGTTTGCTTGTACTGTATCTCCACAGGGGTGCGCTACAATGCAGAGAAGAAGAAAGTCGGAAACTACTACACTACCCCGATCTACAGGTGAAAACAGACTTTTTGCTTTTGTTGGAAACATTAACTTTTTAGGTTTGACTTTGTGCTAAAATGTTCTATTGTCCCTTTTATGTTGAACCAGAGTACAAACTCTCCTCGCAAAATAGATTACAAAAAATGCGTATACAATACTTTGCATGCGTATTTGCCCATTGATAAGTATTTTCTCTGTTAAAAAAATAAATAAATCCATGTGTTTGATATTCCATTAGTTAAGCCTACACACTAATCAACACATTTCATCTGTGTGGTCTACTTTCAACATGGACTGTCGTTGGCTATTGCAGACATGTCCCAACAATCCCAGCTAACGTGCAAACTACGAGTAGTACGTGGCAGATTACATCTGCAGGCAGGCTAATATGAAATTAATTCAGCAGTCTGTGCAGACAGATTATTAATATAATGCCTTTTGGACAAAATATTTTACTGGATTTGATTGTATGGACCTTTGCAAATAACAAGAGTGTTTTGAACTGTTTGTTGGATTGTTTAAGAACCGGTACTTGGTCTGAACAACTATGTGTAGTCATGTGCTCAAGCCCACAAACAGTCCTGACTGCTGGGTTCAATATTTCAGCTGGTTGGTGAGTGTGGTTTAATGTTGTCTCATGTACGTGCCAACCCCTCCCTTTTCACCGAACAAAGCTTCGTCTTTTTGCTATTTTTTTACAACTGAAGCTTAGAAACTGGAAAAAATGCTAATCCGGGACAACTCTAGTAGTTTTACAGCTAAACTTGTCTCCTTAATAACAAACATGTTAATTACACTATTGTCCAATTAGACAGGTGCAACAGCAGAATGAGGCACATTGGGTGAAAATTATGTACAGCTCCCTGCTAATGTGAATGCTCTTGTAAAGACTCCTTCCTTTGGCATAATTACAAATGAACTGACGTGTGTTTCCCCGGTGTGTGCGTCCCACCAGGTTTAAGATGAAGTGCCACCTGTGTGTCAACTACATCGAGATGCAGACTGACCCGGCCACATGCGACTATGTGATCGTGAGCGGAGCGGAGAGGAAGGAGGAACGTTGGGACATGGCGGACAATGAGCAGATCCTCACCACAGGTATTGTCCAGCTGTGTGGTGCTTCACCCCTGTGACGCGTCCCGTTGGCACGTGTTCCCACTCCGTTCCTTCTCTCTGGTCAGAGAGGGCCGAGAAGGAGAAGCTGGAGACAGACCCCATGTACAAGCTGGACCACGGCGGGAGAGACCAGGAGAAGCTGAAGAAGGCCCTGCCCACGCTGTCGGAGATCCAGGACCACCAGGCCAGCTGGAAGGACGACTTCCAGCTAAACAGATCCCTCCGCAGGAAGTTCAGGGTACTTGGACCTTCTCATTAGTGACTTGACATTACATGCAGTTCATTGTTCGTGACCCTTTTCATTACTGACAAGGAATGCTTGAGTGATGTCATGACAGCTGCTTGTAAATACAGTGGCTAGAATTGTTGGTTAGTTCATGTGCATCTGGAAAGTATTCACAGTGCTTCACTTTTTCCACAATTTGTTATGTTACGGCCTTATTCCAAAATGTATTAGAATTATTATTTTTCTCAAAATTCTACACACAAAACCCCATAATAACAAAGTGAAAACAGCTTGTTTGAAATTTTTGCACATTTATTAAAAATAAAAAAATCACATGTACATAAGTATTCACAGCCTTTGCCATGACACTCAAAATGGAGCTCAGGCACATCCTGTTTCCACTGATCGCCTTTCTATATAGGATACCACAGTTGACCATGCATTTCAGAGCACAAACCAAGCCATGAAGTCCAAGGTATTGTCTGTAGACCTCCGAGACAAGATTGTATCAAGGCACAAATCTGGGGAAGGCTACAAAATGATTTCTGCAGCATTGAAGGTCTCAATGAGCACAGTGGTCTCCATAATCTGTAAATGGAATAAGTTTGGAACCACCAGGACTCTTCCTAGAGCTGAGCGATCGGGGGAGAAGGGCTTTATTCAGGTAGGTGACCAAGAACCCGATGGTCACTCTGACAGAGCTCCAGCGTTGCTTTGTGGAGAGAGGAGAACCTTCCAGACGGACAACCATTTCTGCAGCACTCCACCAATCAGGCCTGTATGGTAGAGTGACCAGATGGAAGACACTCCTCAGTAAAAGGCACCTGACAGCCCGCCTGGAGTTTACCAAATGACACCTGAAGTACTCCGGTGCCAGGAGGATGTTTTTCAGCGGCAGGAACTCGCAGACTAGTCAGGATCGAAGGAAAGATGAATGCAGCAATGTATAGAGATATCCTTGATTCAAACCTGCTCTAGAGCACTTTGGACCTCAGACTGGGGAGAAGGTTCATCTTCCAACAGGACAACGACCCTAAACACACAACCAAGATAACAAGTGGCCCAGCCAGAGCCCAGACTTGAACCCGATTGAACATCTCTGGAGAGATCTGAAAATGGCTGTGCACAGACGCTTCCCGTCCAACCTGATTGAGAGGCCCTGCAAAGAAGAATGGGAGAAACTGCCCATGCCAAGCTGGTAGCATCATACTCAAGAAGACTCAAGGCTGTTATTGATGACAAAGTGCTTCAACAAAGTATTGAACATTGGCTGTTACTTATGTGAATTTTTTTTTTTTTTTTTTTTTGAAAAAAATTTCCAAGAAACGTTTTTACCTTATTATGGCGTATTGTGTGCTGAATTTTGAGGAAAATTATTTTTATACATTTTGGAATAAGGCTGTAACATAACACAATGTGGAAAAATTGAAGTGAATACTTGACAGATGCACTGTACATCCCTGTCATGTTAATGATTGGCCTTATGTACTGGCTTCTAACATTAGGTACTTTTCCACTGCAGGAACTTGTGGTACTTTGTGTCTGACGGCAGGGCTTGGTGTGTGTGTGTGTGTGTGTGTTCCTGCCTTCTGCAGACGGAGAAGAAGGTGCGTGCAGAGCAGGAGGCCAAGGACAATGCTGTGAGGATGAGGACTAATCTCTCCATCCCGCTGCTGCCAGAGAAGGAGGAGGATAAGAAGCTCGCAGCGCTGCTGACGTACCAGGCCCCTGACTGTAAGGAGTACGCTGTACACGCTGTACAATACACATCACAAACGTCTGCTCTGTTCTATTAAGTGTTCTTCCGTTCTTCCATTGGTATTCTCTCCTCCCCCCCCCCCCCCCTCACAATCTAGCCTACGATGGCAGGCAGCACAGCAAACGTAAGGAGATCTCGTCTCGCTCTTGGTTCAACGGTAGCTATGCGCCAGCAGGGGGCGGCACAGGCAGTCTGCTGCATAAACTGTGCCTGCAGAGCAAAGGAGCAGCTGTGGTCAAAGCCCTGGGGCCGTCCCCCACCTCCTCCCCCTGCCCCCTGATCCGCAGGCGTACAGAGGGCTCGGGGAGCAGGGCTGAACCCAGTGCCACTGTCACCCGCAGGCAGTCAGATCCCGGGCTGCTGGTGGCCGTGCAGCAAGATGCAAGCCCCAAGCTGCCCCAGTCAGGCCAGGAAACCACGGAGACGAGTATCGCAGCATCCCAGGGAACACATGGACACAGCACAGAGCACAGAGGACACAGAGACACAAGGCTGGCTGCAGAGTGTGGGAAGAGGCCTGCGGTGCAGGAGAGAGGTTTGGGAGGTGTGGCCTCCCTGGTAGTGGACTACAGTGACTCTGATTCAGACTTTGGACACTGACCTCCAATCTGCTGTCACATAAAACAGTAT
>JAOEGT010001288.1:0-11464 GCA_025447795.1 Speoplatyrhinus poulsoni
ATATATAAAAAGTGCATGCAGTGCATAGATGCTCATGAGTTCATGACATTTTCAGTGAGAAGAAACGGCCTTCCTATAAAAAGGTTGTTAAGGTTGTCTTAAGGCTTCTTGATTATGGCTAAAAAAAAAAAACATAATTGCGATTTTTTATTTATTTTTTTTTGGACTTGTTCAGTTCTGAAATCACGATTACGCATTGACTTTGGAAAGATGTGGCATTTACTGCACTTACAAAACATTTAAAGACAGTGAAACATATCAACAGTGAAAACATATTCAAATGTAACATTTCCCTTTATACCTTTCCCATTGAACTTTCACCCCAGGAGGAGCTTAAGTGCACGTGTCATTCAGGACACAAGATAAAATAAGAGTTTACTTCTTGATTACATCGTGTTTGTGATCGTCACATCTGAAATCACATTAAGATTTGATTAATTGCACAGCCCTAGGTTAATCTACAAACTACACATGTTGTTCAGCCCACAACCCCAAAATTCCCCTTTTGGCAGAGGCTTCAGTTTTGTTTGTGGCATGGCAGCTGTTATGGGCATGTCTGCAGGGAGCTCTCAGGTGGGCTGAAGAGCATCAAGCTGCCCAACTTCTGCTTTCTGAGCCACTTCTCTTCTCGGTTACTCGGAAGAGAAGTCCCTGCTGCCAGACATTAGGAAGGCAGGCGGAAGCTTAGCTATTTTGGCCATTTGAGTTGCGTTGAATTTGTTGTTAAGCCAGATCCGTTTACTGTGTTTTAACACATCAGGCTGCAAAGTTATTTATCTCCTCCCAGGTTCTAATTCAGTTTTCATTCGTATCATGTCTTCATAATGCCACACAAACAAATAATAAACTGCAGTGCAATATTTATTTTCTTTATATAAAATGAAATACATTGAACTTATTGGCAAGAAGTTCTAATACAGTAGTAATACAATCATTATTCCCATCCCTGTCAATATTGTAGTTTTCTTATAATGCTGTTAATGTTCATGTTTAGATTAGTATGCATTGTAGTTTTTCTACAATTTCTTAATGATCTCTTTCTTCTGTCTTAATGTCTCTCTAACTCCAGGATTGTCCGATTGCCTGGGTGAACACCATGGTTTTCGACTACAAGGACCAGCTTAAGACGGGGGAGTCTCTGTTGTCCATGTGGCCATCTGTACCCGGTACGCAAATCGCTTGTTCTGCTTGTTTGACTTTGGGCTCGGCAGTCTGTCTTGATATTGCAAGCTCCAATTCCATGTGGAACTCAATGCGAAAGCATTCGTCGACCGTGTAGAGAACAATAGCACAAATAAACAGCCAGCGGAAGTTTTCCACAAGATGACGACATCCGAGTACATTTCTACCGGCGCTCTAGCTAACATTCTGATTGGGTAAGATAAATGTAAGAAGTCTAATGGTATGAAAGGACATTTGATAGAAATTATGACCTTTTGAATTGAGGGGTTCCAGGCTGATACTGGACAGTCATCCTGTAGCTTGCTAGATCGGGATAGTTTCACGAGGCTAGTATTACTCATCTTCATCAACACCCTTTCTCTCAGCTCACCCACACTGACTGGCAACTCTGTAGGCGTGCTTTGGGGGGTGGAGGGGGGGGGGCGACTGTTTACCCCGCAACCGCACATCGCTGCAAGCTTGACACGTGGTGCACCACGAAAACAATGCTTCAAAGCTACAATCCTGTACTTTCCGCTTTGAAACTGTATTAACATGCTCTCCCTGCACACTGTTATGTGTCTGCATGTCCTCTCTGTGTCACCAACCACTGTTGAAAGGAGGCTTCTGCCTGTACAGTTTGGCGTCTGTCACACCTAGACATCTTATTGTTAGAGTTGCGTGAACATCTGTTTTCCGCCCAAAGATGACAAAAGCGAACTGCTGAACCCGATGGGTACGGTCGAGAAGAACCCCAACATGGACAATGCCGCTACTCTGCTCATTCGCGTCCCCAACATCAGACCGCACCCACTGTATTACCCTCCACTGGAGAAGGTACGGGAACCTGAGAAGCCCAATCTCTGTCAGTAAACGCGGCGTTTGACTGTCTACAACTTTTGCTTCAATTATTGTGCCCGGTTTATTTTCAGATAAGTGAAAAGGAAGAAAATGGCGACATTACTTTTCCCACTAAAGAAGACGTAAGGAATATATATATATATATATATACTGTATATATTTTTTATACATAAAACATAGGTCCAACTTCTGAACGAGTGCTGGTGTCTCCTTTACTAGTACATGAAGCTCAGAGAGATACTGGACAACAAGAACAGCTGTGAGATCTTTGAGGATGAGAAGGAGGTCCTGTGGAAACTGCGTGAGGATATCAGAGAGCTCTATCCCGAGAACCTGTCCAAGCTGCTCCTCATCACCAAGTGGAACAAGCACGAGGATGTCGTGCAGGTGTGTCAGAACCACTAGTACCTATGATGTTATGATTATTTTAGCCGCTTTCATATGATACCCATCAATGTATAGGGTAAAAACAAAATGGGATAGATTAAATGTTAAAGTTCACACTCGTCTAACACAAGAACCTCCGGTTCAACACACTAGTGCCAATAGCTGCAGTTCCTCTAATGGCCACTTGAGGCTGACTTCAAAAGGGAGTCAATCCCAATTAGTCTCAGCCTTTTCCGTTTATTAGCACTACATCACGTAAGCAACTCTGTGCTGAATGTCTGATGCATATACCCTCGTAAGCTCGACACGGTCCTCTCGGACTTTCGTGAAGTGACGCTGTCGATTTCCATTGGCTGTTCGCATTGTCACTCCGTGTATGTGTAGTATGTCTCCGTAATTTCTGGTGAAACGACAGCGCAGTGCTTTAGTTACTAATTTAATATTAAACATTTATTTTAATCAATAACCGCAGCCAACATATTTTACAGATTTACAAAACCGTAAACAGCCAAAGTCTTGTTTAGTTTTCCTCATTGAAAGTTTAAAGTCCCACTCGGTCACTGAGTTACGTAGTTGTTTGTCATGCGTGTCAATCAAAATACCTCGCTTGTCAAGTAGGCGGGTACGGCTGCAGTTAGCCAGCAGTGTGTCCCAGACTTTATTTATGTGACGGCTGGCTCTGCGAGACTAATCCCCATAGACTCCCACGTTAAAATGTCCTATTTACATGTGAAATAAACATGTTTACAGCCTTGTTAAAAATAAAACAACAGTTTTAGTCTATAATATCTAATCTCATCCATGACAACTGTACAGGGGGTAAATTGTTAGTTAAAAATATTTTAACAATATAATGTTATGCTAGTCGCTAATCAACATCTCCTCATCCTCAGATGGTGAATCTGCTGAGGATATGGCCTGAACTCCCCGCCCTTCATGCTCTAGAGCTCCTAGACTACAGTTTCCCAGACCCAGCAGTTCGTGCGTTCACTATCAGATGCCTCAGAAAGCTCAGGTATAAACTTTGTACTTTGCACCACCCCTTATGACATCGCCAGTATCATTTTGTGGAGGGTACTACCAGTACATGCATTGCAGTCAAGGTGCCATTGGTATGATTGCAGAGTTGCAACGAGCGCTACTGTAGCTTAAAAAAAAAAAAGTATTACCTTGCAGTCATTTACCCCTCTTTTACCCGACAAAGTGGACTTTCTGGTCCCAGCAGGAGAAAGACGCATGGTGAAATATCTAAATTGAATTATATAGAGGGAGGGGCTATCAATCAGAGCACATACTCTCACATAACATTTGACTGATAGCTGAAAGATGTCTCTGGCATTTCTGCTTATTTTTTAAATTATTTTCACTTTTCAAATCAAACTATGTAAAATTTCAAAACAGCATGAAACAAATACACATTGCTATCCCACCCACTCCCACCCTCTTAAGGCTCCTAAAAAAATACTAATTATAAGCCAAGTATAGCAAATGTACATCTCAAGTATGAACAGCTTATGGTTAGATAATAGGGATGCCTGTCTTTCTCTGCTAGGCGATCAGGTGAGTGAACCATTCAAATAAAAGGTATCAGCTCTCTAGACTCTTATCAAATTGCTCCAGGTTCAAAAAATTATGATTAATTAATATTATTAAACGATTGCGATTATTATGTGTTTTATGTCTATGTCTACAGTGACGATGAACTGTTACAGTACCTGCTGCAGTTGGTACAGGTGCTCAAGTACGAGTCCTATCTGGACTGTGACCTGAGCACCTTCCTGCTGGAGAGGGCTCTGTCCAATAAGACGATTGGACACTTCCTGTTCTGGCACCTCAGGTAAGAGGCTTTCCAGTAGACAAACGCTTTTAGAACAGACGTCTTCAACGTTTCTCGGGCTGATAGGGGGTCCCTGTGCAGTGTTTCTATCACACATTGTATGCAATATTTAGTTGCCGGGCCAACAATAATGTGTAGGGGGGCCTATAGTGCCATGTATAAGATTAGGCCATTAACTGCCATTACAGTAATTTATACAGATTTATATATTTATGGCACAGGCATTTAAATATTTGGAAAAAAATACGTTTGGGATAAAATATTTTGGAGGACACCCTGCAGTACCTTCGAGGACCCCCTAAGGGTCTCGGACCCCCTGTTGAATACCTCTGGTATAGAATATATTTCCATGGCTGAAATGGACATTTAGATTTTTTTTTCTTACTTTTCTTTTGTCATTGAAGATCAGAGATGCATGTGGCTTCTGTGAGTTTGCGTTTTGGTCTGATTTTGGAGGCCTACTGCAGGGGTAACATCTACCACATTAAGAGCCTAACCAAACAGGTAAGCCTGCTGCTTCTGGACGACACGTAAAGCTTCTGAAAAGGATGTTGTTGTTGTTGTTGTTTTGCTTGTACCAGACTCTTAGTTTTGTCCTCTCTCCCCAACCCCCCCACCCCCCCCCCCCCCCTTCCCCGTCACCACCCAGAATGAGGCTTTGAGCAAGATGAAGTCCCTGAGCGACTTCGTAAAGTCGGGTTCCCAGAAGCTGACGGCCGACGACCTTAAAGTGTGCATCAAGCAAGACTCCTACCTGGAGGCTCTGTCAGATCTGCTGTCACCGCTGAACCCCAGCGTCATTCTCAATGACATCTGGTTGGTGCCAGTCAGGCATTCACAGAATGCACCGATGCCAAGCCCCGTCCCCTTTCCCCTGTCCAACCTAGTTACTGGCTAAACGTCAACCCCCTTCCTCCACCACCCCCCCACCCCCCCTCCCCCTTCCAAAAAAACAAATGCGGAAGTGCTGTCCGTTGGTACCTCTCCGTTAAATTACATCCTCTCTGGGAAAACAGACAGTTGAAGGAGGAGGTTCAAACTATTCAAACAATGCTCAACTGTTATTGGAGGACGGGTGAAAAGGGGGCGCGGCTTGGGATTAGTCAATTAATTACAGTACAGACTTTGGGTTTCCAGACTAATGGTGTGTGCAAAACGCTTTGTGCCGTTGCAGTGCGGACAGATGCAGGTTCATGAACTCTAAGATGAAGCCCCTCTGGTTGATGTACAGGAACCAGTGGCAGGGAGACATGGTGGGAATTATTTTCAAGAATGGAGATGGTGAGATGTGCGCGCACACATACACACACACACCCACGAAGACCTACATCCACACATAAACAAACACACACACATACGCTCACACATAAACACGCACACATAAACACACGCATTCACACCCACCCACACACACACATACACCCACACATAAACTCACACATTCACACCCACCCACACACACATACACCCACACATAAACTCACACATTCACACCCACACACAAACACACACACATAAACACACACATAGGCCCACACATAAACGGGTCTATTTTTAAACAGCTTGTCTCGTGGGCTAACACTCACTAGAGAACACAGACCGATTGTTGTTCTTGTCTTTTCTTTTTCGCTTCGTATTTCTGTTTCCCCTCGGGGAAGCGGGGCTCAGGGCCAATGCCCACTGAAGGCGTCGACGCGCGTCAAGAGACGCCAGAGTTTAAGAACTAGTTGTTTTTAACGGGGCAACGCCCACCGGCGGCGTCTGACGCCCGTCGACTGCCTGACGCCCGCCGATGTTTAGAACGCGGTTCGGTTTCGAACGTTGCATTCCTCGACGCACCGCCGGACGCGGCCAGCAGGCGGCAGCCTTAACAGTGTCGTCTCACTCCCAGATCTGCGGCAAGACATGCTGACCCTGCAGATGATCCAGCTCATGGAGAACCTGTGGAAGACGGAGGGCCTCGATCTCAGGTATGACCCGCTGCCGTCACTGCCCGCCACATCGCAGACGAGCATGCTTGTTGCTGCGGAAACCACGGCCGACTGTCTGTATTTACAGGATGATCCCCTACGGCTGCTTATCCACCGGGAACAAGATGGGGCTCATCGAGGTGGTGAAAAACTCCGACACCATTGCCAATATCCAGCGCAACAACAGCAACAGTGCTGCTACCGCTGCGTTCAACAAGGACGCCTTGCTCAACTGGCTTAAATCTAAAAATCCTGAGTGAGTTATCATAGATAATAAATAACATTTAGGTAAAGCTAGCTGTTGTTAACTCTCAGCATTGGTATTTTATAGTTTTGTTTTCCCTGGCAGATAGTGTGATGAGTTCAAACAAGGCCTTTGTATCATAGTAGTGCAGATGAAGATGGGTGATGATGGTAAAAAGAAAAAGTTTTAATAGTTAAACATCATAAATAAAAAGGTTCGTACAAAAAAAAAGTGAAACCTGGACATAGCAATACTAAGGTGTGATATTTTAACACATGCACAGCCACACCAGCCCATAAGAGGAAATGGAAGTCAAACATTTATCTGACTCAGGAACTTTAAATATGAATATTTCATTTAACTGAGAGGAAATCCTGTGTCATGAATCATCTACTGTGTGTGTGTGCGTGCGCGTGTGTGTGCGCCTGCGTTAATTCTAAACATGTCGACACAACTGTGCCTATATATTGACAAATAATTACTCTGAGGATGTTTGTGCACCATTTTAACAGAATTGCGTATAATCGTTCCAATGTTCTTCATCTCTTTGTGATTTCTGGCATGTTGTAAGCAGGGATAAGCTTGACGGCGCCATAGAGGAGTTCACCCTGTCCTGTGCTGGCTACTGTGTAGCTACGTATGTGTTGGGCATTGGAGATCGCCACAACGACAACATCATGATCAGAGAAACTGGGCAGGTGAGATTTACCACACTTGTATTTGTTGGCTTATATTGCTGATATAGCCTGCTACATTCAAGTGAGAGGGGGACACACGTTAACATTGAAGATAACATTTGAATTTATTATGTTTGAGCATACTGAGCCAGGTCATAAGGGTCATTTTTAACGGATATGACGTGTAGTTATTTTTTTCGCCCATAAAATGGCAATTTTTATAAAAACGGAAAAGTTGTAAATAATAACACTAGCATTGATGTGTCATAAATAAACATATAAAACGTATCAAAGTATAGGCAAATGGGTGGTTCAAAAAGTATAGGCAGATAGGTGGTTCACTATAAACTATACAAATTATAGCACCAATCTTAAGCAGGTTAGCCATATGTAAATAAATAATATGATGTAATCTCCCACAATGCAACAAAAGGGCCCTTACTGTTGTAGCTGCTTAATGCTACGTCATAGACCAGTGGTTCTCAACCTGTGGGTCATGGCACCCTTCAAGGGGTCTCTTAAATAGCATTGTGAGACCATCCAAGCTTGTGAGCTCCAGTTTGATTTCACTGCCAGAATCATTCCTGAATCCTTCAATTCAAACGTGTTTGGTGCCAATACATTAATCTGACTTCCTTGCATACGATTGGACTACCTACCTTCAACTCTAACCTTAATATGTTTTAAATCACTCCGAAAACGTACAACCTACTCTGATTGTCGTAATTTTGGGAAAAACCTTTTTAAAATAGCTTTTTATTAGCTACCTTTTATTAAGATGGCTGCTGATTGGGCTGCTTGTTAGCTAAGGCGACAAACACTTTTGAATTGAGGGTTTCCAGAGTGATACTAGCTGTAATAAAATAGAAGCTGCGCTTTTAGCAGATGGTGAAATAATTTAATATCACATTACATACATGCATAAATGTTTTCTCTTCTTCACAGTATATCTGTCATCTTTCAGTGTTATGTATGGTAGTGGGTAGCAGTCTAGTGGTTTAGAGGCCTAAAGTACACAGTATGTTTATGTAATGCTTGTGATGGGTGTCGCAAATAATGAAAATTAAAATGCTTCTTTTTCCTGGATCAAAAGAGGAACTAAACTTTCTCCCTTGTTTATCAGCTGTTCCACATTGACTTTGGCCACTTCCTGGGAAACTTCAAGAGGAAACTGGGGATCAACAGGGAGCGTGTGCCTTTTATCTTGACGTACGACTTTGTCCACGTGATCCAGCAAGGACGCACCAACAACAATGTTAAGTTTGAGAGGTACTCACAACACTTCTGTTTCTAAAATGATTTGCAAATGACATGGAAAAACAATGGGGGGGGCAAACCTCCTGCTTATCGGTGTGTTGATGACGATGCTGTCATTTTGCTGGCAGGTTCAGAGAGTACTGCGAGCGTGCTTATAAGATTCTGTGTCGGAATGGAACTCTGTTCGTCAACCTCTTTTCAATGATGAAGGCAGCGGGTTTGCCCGAGCTCTCCTCCAGCAAGGACATCCAATATCTAAAGGTACACAATGAACGGAAGTGGTGACGTTCTGTTATTTACTATGATTAGGGTGATGGTTAGTTATACAGTTAGTGACGATGATTTTGGCTTTCTTGTCCTTTTTTTTCAAAAGGACTCTTTAGCTTTGGGAAAGTCAGAGGAAGAGGCACTGAAGAGTTTCAAAGTTAAGTTCAATGAGGCCTTGCGAGAAAGCTGGAAGACCAAGGTGAACTGGATGATGCATTCCTTGTCCAAGGACAACAGAACATGAGGCGCTGAACTTAAATGTTGATTTGCATTAGGAATTAACGTAATGATTTTAACCAGCATTTCACAAATGTTTTGGGTTAAAACCATAAGCGTATGTCTCTCAACACCTGATTGCTTTGTGGCGGTCATTCCTCTACCCCTGTTTTCAGCACTTATAGACTCACAATGTTCTTCACAAACACACACACACGAGCTGGGCTGGAAATGTGAGGATCTGGGTCGCTGTAACACAACTATGGTATACTGAAATAAGAAAACAGCGATACTGGAATACCACCACGAATGACAGACCTTAATCTATGAGCCAAAAGAGAAGACAATGCACTGGAATCTACTTGATGAATGCCACACAAAGACGAAATTACAGTCCTGACTAGCCATGTAATCTACCATCAAACTTCTGTTATTTGTGACTCATGACATATGTATTTGTGGAACAGTTAATACAGCAGTTCCAACAGACAGAAGTAATGAAGGGAACTCGTGTACAGTAATTGTTTTTTTTTTTCTTTCCTTCTGTGACAACATATAAACAGGGATATTTAAAACATACTGATTACTATCTGAAAACCACCTACTACAAAACTCAGGCCCTATAAATGAAGGAAATGAATAAGCCTCTACACCTGATATATTTATTATACAGAAAGGATATCTATTCTCTTTATGGATACTGGTATTAAATACATTTACGTTATTGGTAAACTGTATCACTAATGAAAAATAACTGTAGTGGTGTTAGATAATATTTCCCAGTTAAGGTCAGCAAATTCACCCCATTCTTCTCATTTAGTTTACAGAACTGAATAGATGTGTAATTTTATATTATTTCAACTGTGCCTTTTTTGAACACAATTCATTGTTTGTTAATTTCTCACGGAACTTTTGAGATTTTGAAATACTAAGGGGTAAATACAATAAAGCAGAAATTGCTTTTAAATCAGGGTTAAATGCATTAGATGGCAACTTTCATAATGAAATGCAAAAACATTGTTTCATAAAAGTAAAAGACAAAAAAAATGTGTGTACATACATACATACATACATACATACTGTACATACAAGAATTATTGAATGTTGCTGAATTGTGTGTATACCGTGTGCATATGCATGTGCATTATGCGCAAGATTGATGATGTCATGTACTTTATACACTGTAACATTCCAACATAGGTTGGAATTAGCCATATGAAAATTACATTTTACTTTAACGGTCCTATATCATTCCATTTCCCAAAGCTAACATTTTGGACAGATGTTTCACAGATGAAGATGTTCCATTTAAATTGGTGTTGCATTTTCTTTTTTCTTTTTTTTTAATAGGCCCTAACCTAATATGGCTGTCAAACTGGGAGAGGAAGGACAGGTCAGATCCAGTTGGTTATAATCCAGTGGTCCCACAGTAACCTGGGAGAAATATGACTGTTCTGTTTCATTTCTACTGACCGCCAGAGGTGGTGCGTTAAGCACTTCAGGTCTACTGTTTATATCAACAAGGTCATC
The DNA here is from genome assembly GCA_025447795.1 of Speoplatyrhinus poulsoni. Taxonomy (NCBI): domain Eukaryota; kingdom Metazoa; phylum Chordata; class Actinopteri; order Percopsiformes; family Amblyopsidae; genus Speoplatyrhinus; species Speoplatyrhinus poulsoni. Next base: position 10,408 of record JAOEGT010001288.1, read on the forward strand.
GGTAGTCTCGGCCTCTTCCGTCCTTTACCACTACGCCACATAAACAACTCTGTGCTGATCTTCTGATACATGTATACCCTTGTAAGCTCGACTGACTTTCCAGAATTGAGGAAGTCGATATTTATTGGCTGTTAGCGTTGTCACTGTATCTGTAATTCCGGTGCGATGCTAGTGCCGTGCTTTATTTAACAATTTCAGTTGTTACATTTATTTTAAGTAACCGTAGTCTACTTATCTAACAGATATACAATACCTGAAAACAGCCAGAGTCGTGTTACTCTTCTCAACTAAAAACTTAAAGGCAGGGTCAGTCATTCTTGCTAACTTCGAGTTCAAATCAAAACAGTATTGGTCCCACGTCACACGTCGGAATGCATTGTGAAGCAAAGCATAGTGTTACATCTTTGTTGATACATGTGATGTTCGGCACTTTGTTACGGAGCCAGGGCAGTGTAGAAGTATCAGATTATTTTTTCAACACGCACATAGAACGGTAAAATAGCGAAATACGAGGAGATATTTGTTGAATTTGACAAAAATTGTATTATCTTACATTTAGCTTGCAATAACTGACTTATATCTTTAACTTCTGACTTTGCCATTGAATTACATAGCTGGTCATCATGCATCATAGTAGGTGGGTGTTGACGCAGTTAGCCAGTGCTGTATCGCAGACTTTACATAACTAAAGGCTGGCTTTGCAAGACTAGTTTGAGCATACCTCGGAACTCGGAATTTTGACTTCCGACATAGAAAAATTATACAAATTAATTAATATTACAAGTTCTAATATTGTTTATTTTTTAAATACATCAAAATGCAATGTGAGATTAAGTTATATTAATTAAAATACTTACAATTATACAATTTGATGTGTAAAGCATTATTAACCATGTTTGAAGTCGGAACATCCAAGTTCCGAGGTATGCTCGAACGCAGCATTGATCATCATTTCACCTCTGCCTTTGAGGACTAATGCTGTGTTCATATAGGTATATGTGTGTGTGTGTGTGTGTGTGTGTGTGTGTGTGTGTGTGTGTGTGTGTGTTTAACAAAA